>CAJQZP010000219.1:1792500-2046768 GCA_907164705.1 Parnassius apollo | reverse complement strand
ATCGAGAAAATTGTACGGAATCGTGTTTTCGTCTAACATAAACCTTAACATTAATCCTCAACTTTACCATATATTTATTTCAAAATTAATGCTGCAATACTTTCGGCATAACGGAGGATCTTGCTAAGCCATTTGAGGTTATATTTCCCCTTAAGCCAATGGAAGGAATAACAAAGTTTGAATGGGTTGAGGATTCTAAAATGACTTCCCGATCAGGAAACTTTTTTTATGGTAAGTGGAGGCTGTAGCCCATAGACACCTACATCTATTCCCGATTACGAATCAAAATGCCGATGCGTTGTCACCCGTGAGGACTAAGATGGAATGCCTCGTTTCCAGTAAAAAGGGCTTCCTCAGTATTCAGTTGCTATTTTACGCTGGTATTCTGTGAGAGTGTGATTCTTCCCCGGTCGAGCCAACCCATTCGTGCTACAAATATACTACTAACATAATTGCACCATGGCTCTACCACGTATAAAACGACGGCTCCGTAGTGCAGTAGTTTAGCAATAAGTTGCAGCGCTAAGGGCCGCGGGTTCGAATCACGAACCGAATAAGCATTTGTGTGGCCTACAAATAATTGTTCGGGGTCTGGATGTTCGTCCTTGTGAAATTTATGTTTGTAAACTGCCCCCACGATACAGGAGAAAATCCTAGGGTCGGGGTAACTTTTTTTCCTAGAATACTAAATTCGATTTGCAACTAAAAAAGGCTAATTTACTTTTTATAGAGGAATGCTTTTTATTGAAACAAATAAATAAATAATCTACTTGATTGTTTCCTAGTGTTTAGTTGTAAGTTAGGAAATTCCTTATCTTCTTTCCTTTTAAACATGCTTTTATAAGCTTGACTGTATTCATTCATTTACGTATGTTCTATATATATATATGTATGTAAATAAAATGACGCAGTGCAATGAGATGCATTGCTGGGGGCCGCGGATTCGAATCCCGCATGAAACAAGTTTTTGTATAGATTAAAAATAGTTGTTACGGGTGGGGATGTTTGTCTTTGTGTAATTTATGTTTGTTGTGTATATGTGCTGATGATGCAGTGCTTATTGCACCATCAGAAGCAGAACTGCAGGCATTAGTCACGTGTATGAAAGAGGAATGTGAAATTAAAGGTCTCCGTTTGAATGCTGATAAAACTAAGGTTCTGGTATTTGAAAAACATGAAGAGAGAACGAAATGAGAAATATCGGTAAATCAGGAATGTCTAGAACAGGTAAATGAAATTGTATACTTGGGGAGTGCTTTCAGCCGGGATGGAAGATGTGATTTAGATGTGGACAGGCGTGTCGCTGCCGGAAACAAAGTCAATGGTGCCCTGAATGCGTTAGTCAAAAGGCAAGGCATAGTGTAAGAGTGCACGCCTTGCAATACATAACGCAGTGTTGGTACCGACTTTGTTATATGGCAGCGAAACCTGGGTATGCCAGAAGAAGCATAAAAGCAAGTTGAATGCAGTGGAGATGCGATCTCTTCGTAAAATGTGCGGCGTTACCATAGCCGAGCGAAAGCGAAACGAAGAGATTCGCAATATGGCAGGATTGAAAGATGACCTTATCACAAAAATTGATATGGGCGTTCTCCGATGGTTTGGGCACGTTGAGCGAATGAGTGAAGACCGAATGGTGAAGAAAATATATAGCGCGAAAGTAAATATTAAAAGGTGTCGAGGTAGACCGAGACTAACTTTCGAAGACCATGTGAGCAAATTACTCGAAGAGGGGAAGGTCAAGAGTACTCGGATACCTGGACGTGCATGTATGAAGAAGATAATGAACCTGAAAGAAGCGAAAGAGGTATGTAAGGATCGTGACACTTGGCGATATGTTCTCTCTGGCTACCCCGTTAGGGATTGTGCGTGAAGATAAGTAAGTAAGTAAAGTAATGTTTGTAAATTTCCTTCACTATACAGGTGAAAATCGTAACGTTTTTTTTTTTAAATATATAAGAGAACAGTTTTTTTTACATACAGTATAAGAAGTGAGATGTGTGAGGTGTGTAGTATATAGAAGTCCGTACTCTCTGATTACCCTTCTGGGTGACACAGGCCATAAGTGTTTACAAAATTATGTAGGGCGCCTAACATTTAACTAGATGAAGTGACGTCCTGGTGAGGAATGCAGGAAGTCGATGGATGCAGGCGGCCCAGGACTAATAAAACGCCAGATCGAGACCAAAATATCTTGAGAAATTGTTGTCGTTGTTGTAAAATAAAAAGATTATTAATTAATTTAATAGGCTACAAAAAGACTTAACATGGTTGACACAACTAATTTAAGCACACTTAAATTTTTAGGTTGCCACATGTATTTGCCATTGGACTTTACTGCGTCCACCAATTTGGAACCTTTTGAAGTATTCAGAATAGATTTAAAATTCCAGTCTAATTACTAACTCAGCTTTTATTAAATCAAAGGCAGCTGTGGTGTGAAGAAAAGCTATTTGTCTGGTGATTTTGAGTTTTGTCAGGAGTATGGAGATCATTTATAATGTAGGTCTTGTAACACAGGAATCAGGAACGTGCTTTGCATTTCTTAGGGGAGGCCTATGTACGGTGATGGACTTGTGAAAGGCTATAATGATGAAGGTGATGAAGGGTAACAAATGCCTATCCTTGCTTGAAAGACACCTTCATTATTAACAAAAAAGATAAACCATATATACCTGATACAAAAGACTAATATTAAATGTTACGCCTGTCTTCCGTGATAGGCAGAGATATGGACCATTTGTCCCACTCCTAACAATCTCTATCGATTCTTTCACATTCATATATTTATGCATACATGCTCATCGCTTAATTGTACACTTAATTAGACCAATCATCATTATATTTTCTTACGTGATAGAACCGTGGTGCAGCTATATTACGATTGTAGAACGAATAAGTAGGCTCCGCCGGGGTAGGACTACGCTCTCACCGAATACCACCGTAAAATAGCAGACCAATGCTGCTGTTTCGTATGGTGAGTGTAGAGAACCGGTGACCCTTTTTACTGGAAACGAGGCATTCCATCTTAATCCTCAGACAACGCATCTGCATTTTGATTCATAACCGAGGATAAATGTAGATCTCTATAGGCCACAGCATCCACTTACCATCGGATGGACTATGTGCTCGTTTGTTACCCTTATTTCGTAGAAAAAAAAAAATATCGCCAATTTGGTGGATAAACTTACAACTAGTGCGCTCTTTACTGAATCTACCACTCACGTCTGCAGCATAAGTTACGTCTTTACTCATTTATCATTTCTACTTGAATCAAATCCTGGTCACAACATCTTGCAAACCACACTTTTCTCTTATCACAGTTTCTTACCGCATCATCCAATCACACCTAACATACTTTTATAGTCAACCAAATCTAAGAAATAAATTTTGACAGCTGTCAGACTTATTGCACCAAGCATGCCAACCAAAAAATGGGAACGTACAATATGTATTCGTTTCTTAAAAAAAATCGACATCGATTATTTAGAGTTGGCAATCATTTACAGTTTGGTTTGAATAATACCAGAATAAATTAAAAACGGATAATTTAAAACACAAGATTTATCAGTTTCTTCGAATTTGTTGTTTCTGCTTATTTCTAGAGGCACAGTTATAAAAATTTTAGATTGAAACTAGATTAAAAATAAAATTATTCAATCACTTTCAGTACAACTAGTTGAACTGTTGTTGTTTAGATTAATTACTATTTGAATTTCAATAATGTAGTCAAAATTAATGTCTCTTTCAAAGTCATACTTAATCAATATTTTTGTTTTTTTTTTACCAATTTTGCCCAATCATCCTTTTTGATATGGTCACGTGCTTCAACGAATATAAAAGAAACAGTTCAAAAAGTTAAAGCCAAGTCACAAAATAACGCAAAATTACGCACAGTAAGCTCCCGAAATGGCGGGAGATTGAAATTACGTAGTGGTTTTTTCAGCGCGGTCTTGTATATGATTTTTTTTGCCTACACAAATGTACGTTGACAAAGTAAAAAAAATTGTTTTATTCATGATTCATGTAATTTAATGAATGTCCTTATATAGCACGCGGTCTATCTAACGAACGACATGTAATGTAACGTGCTACGAGATATACTCCCACACGCCAATAGCATAGCGTATTTAGTAACGCGCTAGAAATGTATAGTTTATAGTCTGTAGCGTGCTATTGATTTATAGCCGTTTTAAATATCTTTATTGCACCGCGGGCAGCGAGTGTTTAACATTAGTACAGCTCGCGGCAGGAAAGTCCAGCGGTGACCGTTATTGCGCATAATTGGCCGTATTGCGCATTATTGCGCATGAGTGGCTGTGCGTATCGTTCACAGGCGCTGATTGGCTCTCCAGTCGTATTCAATCCCTCGTACTGATACGACATTTGCAGCTATCCCCTCCACGTTTCGTTCAGCGCTAGATTTACGTGCCGCGATTTACATATATAGCCAATGACAGAGTTTCACGTGCTGAATAACACTTACGAAGCAGAGGTAAAATTATAACTAATATAATTTTAATAATACATTACATATTATATACGACTGCTGTATCGGGTTCCATATTATTTGTTTTGTCTAGATTTTTGTATAAACTGGTAGCCATTGTGTAAACAATACTTTTATAATAAAAATGTCATGTCTACCATTCCACCTGCCAAGATATACACTGAGTAATTATTACGTAATTCATTTGCCATATCGTTTGCCAAGCAAGACTATTAGGTTCAATTACCAACGAGCTCACCTTAACAAGTTCCTTGAGCCTCTCCCGGTTGTACACGCTGCCAATCTCCTCACCTAGGAAGTAGTCCAGGAGCTTGCTGACCGGGTATGCCAGGGGAGCGGTTAAAGCCATCACCGCCTGTGAAAAAGTTAGAAATATATGCATTGTGAAACAGTTTTTGTACATGGTAGAGTTACGCTGCAACTATATTATGGTTGTAGCACGAATGAGTCGGCTCGGTCGAGAAAGGATTACGCTCTCATAAAATACCAGCATGGAACAGCAGCTCAACAACGCTGTTGTCTTTCGTATAGTGAGTGACGAGAACCAGAGACACTTTTTACTGGAAACGAGGCATTCCGCCCAAGTACTCACTGGTGACAACGCATCTGCATTTCGATTCGTAATCGAGGATAAATGCAGATGGCTATCGGCCACAGAATCTGTTTCCTATCAGGTATACTGTGTGGTCGTTTGTCACCTATAAAAATTTTTTTAAAGCCAATCTTACCAACCTCGAACATAGGCGGAAAGTAGCCAGCCTTTCGGTTTTCTACAGGATGCATTTCGGAGAGTGTGCGCAATTTAATTCCTTTGTTTTTGTAATATTTTTGTTTTTGCATAATTTAATTCCTTTGTGTTTTTGTTTTGTTTTGTTTTGTGTTAATTAGTTTGCCGATGGCGGAAGGGAGATTCCTTGTTTGGACGTTCAGCCAGTCTACATCCTTTCGTTGTTGACTTACCACGCATTCGAACCAAACCGTTTGCTACGTCATTCATCATGCGTACAGCAAAGGATTGGAATAAGTTGCCAGCATCTGTCTTTCAATCCGATTACAGTATGGCTGTCTTCAAGGCAATAGTGAATAGGTTTTTGTTAAGTCAGCGCGCTTCACCATCTTAGGCTACATCACCACTTACCATCGGGTAAGATTGTAGTTAAGCGCTGGCTTAGGATCGAAAAGAAGCGAAATATTTATCTCTTCTCTCTCTTCTTCTTCTACCTAGGGGTCCATCTAGGTAGGTTCATAAATATTAGTGCACTGCCGTGTTCCGATCTGAAGGATATAGAGAACTAGTATAATAAACACGCTGTGAGGCATCTCAGTCTTTTTTGAAATTGGCTACAGGTGTCCATGGACTTGGCCACTTACCATCAGGTGGACCGTAAGTTCATTTGTCACTTCATTGTTATTTAAAAAAAATACTCACCTTCGTAACCATGATACTTCTCGCCCCTACCATCAGTCCGTGTCGAGAGCAAATCGCCTGCGGCGTAATCTCGCCCAACAACACGATAGCGAGCGTCGAGAATATAACAGCGAACAATCCGGAGGTCAAATCGTCCAATAATATCGTAAATGTCGAATTCACAGCCACATTGCCAAGTAATATACTGCACAAGAGGTAATTCCCGTGGTCACGCACCGGCATTATAGCACGCGCGTACTTCCTCTCCTGCTCTGTTCCCGTGTTTGAGATGATCTTTAGCTCGGTCCTGTCTAACGACATTAGACCCAAATTTAGACCGGAGAAGAGAGCTGAGAACATTAGGCACACTAGGACCAGAACAAGGGAGACCCAGAGGGGGAGGAGTTTGTTGTGTGTCGCGAAAACCCTCCAATTTTCAATTCCCTGGTGTAGATACTTTTCTTCGTCTTTGTTTGGGTCTGTCACGCCGAATTTCAAATTCTTTGCGCATATGTACATTTTGGAACCCGTTATTGGTGACGGGGCTATGATTTCGAACAGGGCTGTATTTGATTTCAATGAACCTTCTTTTACCTGTAAGTGATAGATCGAGATAGTGGTGAGATCAAGAAACCGTAGTAATTTATTGCAAGCATGTTAAATGTGTTTAAATATGAATAATAATAAAATGAAATTCACACTCATTCCTTTAATAAAATTGTATAAACAAAACAGTTGAACATATAAATAAACCTACCATGTACTCTCCTTTGAGCAAAAACTTGCAAGGTTGTCCGTAGTCCAAAGGATCATGTGTAAAGGCTATCACAGTTCTCGGCGTTAAACCTTGACCGAAAATCCTAAAAACATAAATAACGTTTAATATTAACGAATCAGGAGTTACTTGATTTTACCTCAGACGAATAAAGAAAATTTAAGTGATGCAAAAACTAAGCCAAATTCGTTCAACTTATTATAAGCACACGTATCCACGCATACATGCATCTAAAATCATTTGCAATCAACAACATGGCTTTAGATGCAGAAGTGTGTGACCCGAAATGAACTTTTATTGTCAGTTGAATAAGGTAAGATTTAACAAATTGTTTAAGACGCTTATTGTACAATTACTTTTGTGTGTTCTTTGGATGTGCTATCAGTCAACTATTGGTTGATTGAGATAACATACTGTTTTTAACGAAGTATCTTACCTTACCTTTTTCATAGAATAAGGGTGACAAACGAGCACAGAGTCCACCTGATGGTAAGTGGATGCTGTGGCCCATAGACATCTACATTTATCCTCGACTAAAAATCAAAATGCAGATGCGTTGTCACCCCTGAGGACTAACTAAAATGGAATGCCTCGTTTCCAGTAAAAAAGGGTCTCCGGATCTCTACACTCACCATACGAAACACAGCAGTATTAAGCTGCTATTTTACGCTGTTATTCTGTGAAAGCGTGGTTCTACCCCAGTCGAGCTGACGCATTCGTGCTACAACCGTTATATAGCCGTAGCTTAGCTTTACCACGTTTAAACGTGTATTAGCTGTAACTTTTAACTTAATTTTAACCAACAGAAGTAAAAATTTCTCACCGTAAGGTTACTTTTGTATTAGCCAGAACACTTGGTATTCCATCCTCGATAATCTTCGGTTCCTTGTCCGAATCTTCTATTCTTAGACCTTCAATTACAATAGGTATTGGATCTGCCTTGACCATGATAAACTCCTGCGAATTCTGGCTAACCTGTCGTTCACTTCTTTGCACAATTGGATTATCCTCATCATTCCTCTTTCTCACTTCATCGATTTTATCAATGAAAGGACCCAACACTGTATCGCTTCCCAATATGAACTTTTCGAATTGTTCCAAATCTTGTCCTTTGTTTTCTTTTACAACATTATTAATTATTTCTCGTTTATATCTATTGTTAGAATCATTATCTTCTCTTCCATTAACGCGTAATGAATTTTCACGTTCAAGGGAAACTGGGCCGTATGATTCTGAAGCTCTAATAACGTCAAGCCTAGTTTTGTTTAAAGAAATATTTTTATCACGGTACAAAATTTCTATATCGTCTCTCTCATTTCTGGTGATCCGAGGAGTGTTATCTAGATAGTTTACATCTATATCATGAGATAGATCTGCCCAGTTGGATTTTGTATTTTGTAGATCATCACTCAGAGTATCTGTATGCTGATTTATATCTGCAGATTTTTCACTTGTATGTCTGAGAACAAAATTATTACATAAGTTTCGGTTAAATGTAGGCTGATGATCGAAAATTACACTCAACAGAATCGTGTAAGCGGAGTAAATAAATAAATAAATATCACTTCATTGCGACGTTGGAAAAACAAATTTACGTATAAACTGTACTTAATCTCAATTTAATTTAGGCAATCGGAGGTGACTCAGCTTTTGCTTACACGGGACTGCGATCCCATGAAGTGCTGGGGTTTAGATACTCCTTCCTTCCTGAGATGTTATTGGGTGTCATGAGAATTGCAGGATCGTGAAAATTATAGGTATAAGTAACATTGGGGATTGCAAGATTTACGGTTCGGCAGCGAAATGGGTAAGCGTGGACTATGGATTCAAATCCCACAAGGGACAATACTGTTCCCGGGTCTGGATATTAGTCCATGTGTTATCTACGTATTTACAGACTTCACGATACTCAAGGAAATCTTAGTGAGAATTTGATGCTTTAATTAACCTATATTATAAAGCTGAAAAGTTTGTATGTTGGAACATGCTGATCCCACGAAATACCACCTCGATAAAAAAGTGAATTCTGTGACTGAAAGCCTGTTTATTGAAGAAGGTTATAGGCTATACAATAACGCTACAACCTTTTTAAGCGTAGCAGTGGCAATAAACCTTGTAGTTATGTGAAAGAAATGGGCATGTACTCGTATAATCCAAATTTAACGCGGGTAAAACGACATATAGGTAACTTGTTTAATTTTTTATAGAATAAGCGTGGCAAACTGGCTACCGATCTACCTGATGGTAAGTGGATGCCGTGACCAATAGACATCTTTTCTCAATTAAGAATCAAAATGCAGATACGTTATAACCACCGAGGACTAAAATGGAATGGAATCAATAAATAAAAAAAAAATCGTGCCTTAAAACCCTTAAAAGCTCAGTGATTATTGGTAACTAAGATGGAGGCCTGGTGACCTAACTTAGGGTTTAATCCACCTAGTTCATGCACCAGCGATCCACAACCAGTTTAGTTATAATAGCTACTAAGTTTAGTATTAAGACATTTTAGTGGTTTTGTGATTAGAAATAAATAAATTTTCAATTCCATCCTTTCATTTCATCATAACAGCATATCAAGTCTACTTCTGAACTAAAACATAATCTGTAACTTTCTTCCTTGATAATAAATTCCATTGATAATGACCGTAGTGGTGTTGTAAGGATATCCACTACCCCATATTCTCCCGTAGTTGTCCTAAGAGTCGACAGAGGGAAACTGAAATAGTAGATGAGCATTTTCTTGATAACAGCTGCATGATCAAGAAGATGCATTTCTACAATACAATTTTTTTATAGAATAAGGGCGGCAAACGAGCACACAGTCCACGTGACGGTAAGTGGATGCTGCGGTCCATAGACATCTACATTTATCTTCGATTAAGAATCAAAACGCAGATGCGTTATCACCCCTGATGAATAAGATTGAATATGCCTCGTTTCCAGTAAAAAGTCTCCGGCTCTCTACACTCACCATATGAAACACAGCAGCACTACGCTGCTATTTCACGCCGGTATTCCGTGAGAGCGTGGTCCTTCCCCGGTCGAGTCGACCCATTTGTGCTACGACCATAATATAGCTGCAGCGTGGCTCTACCACGTAAAACTATAAACATACACAACTAACACATATATAGAAGTTCTTTTATTTCTTTTAAGTCGGCTTTTACTTATCAACCTACGGAATATTATAATCGCAATGACCTCTTAATAGATACATAGTCTGTGCTCAGATAGACAACACTTTATTATCATCATCATCGTTCATCATTACAGCCCTTCACAAGGTCCACTGCTGAACATATGCCTCCCCCAAGGAATCCCACAAAGCACGGTCCTGAGCCACCTGCATCCATCGACTTCCTGCAAGCCTTACCAGGTCTTCACTCCATCAAGTGGGGGGACGCCCAATACATCGTCTGTCGGTACGAGTCTGCCACTGGAGAACGTTTCTTCTCCATCGGTTATCTGTTCCTCAAGCTATATGACCAGCCCATTGCCATTTCAACTTACTAATCCGTTAGGCTATGACGGTCAGTCTGGTTCTACTGTAGATATCCACATTCCTAAGTTTATCACGCAGAGAAACCCCGAGCATAGCCATCCATACGGCGAGCAATGAAGGACTACGTCTCAGATACTATGGCAATATACCCACCAGGAGCAACGACACAAACATTTTACTGTGATCCGAAATATATAAATATAAACATGATGAGAGAAAAAAAGGTGGTAGGTACATTGGGCGGTCTTCTCGCTTAAAGTGATCTCCTATAGAACCTGTGAATAGATAGGATTGCAAGAAAACAATAAAAACATATGATTTAATAGTTACATTAAAACTTTATTGCTTATTTTGCCACCCCTGTGGGCGGAATTTTATTTCCAAATTTATAGGGCACAGCGTCTGAAGTATAACTAACGTTAATTGTTACGGACGGCGAAGGAGCGACCGCCCACCACCCCGCACACCCCACCCGCTGCGACACCTCTCCGGCACCCCGCATCATAGCAAGGTCCCGCAACGACGAGCGCTTACACCAACTCTGTGCCTACGTGACACCAACGGCAGGAATAAAAGAAGCGCCCCCGTCGAGATTTTTCATTCGCGGTAGCTCAACGATCAAGACAAGAACATGCAAGAGAGAAGACCCCTCAAGCTCCCTATTAGGTTTTGTTTTTTTTTTATAGTTGAGGGGGCAAACGAGCATGCGGCTCACCTGATGTTAAGTGACTACCGCCGCCCATGATCAACCGCAACACCAGGCGAATTGCAGGTGCGTTGCCGGCCCTTTTAGAAAGGAGTAAACTCTTTTCTTGAAGGTCCCCAGGTCGTATCGGTCCGGAAAAATCGCCGGTGGTAAACTATTCCACAGAGGGCACGCGGTTGTACGCGGAAGAAAACTCCTTTTGAAACGTACTGTGGTGGACCGCCAAGCATCCAGATGGTGTGGATGGTATCAGGACGTTTGCCGCGTAGTGCGTTCACGAAATTTGGCGGCTGGGATTAATCCGAACAATTCCTCAGAGCACTCTCCATGGTATATGCGAAATAAAATGCAAAGAGGTGCAACATCTCTTCGCAGTGCCAGTGAATCGAGCCGATCGGAAAGCACTCGGTCGTCGACGATTCGAGCCGCTCTGCGCTGGATGCGGTCAAGTGGAAGGAGTTGGTACTGGGGAGCCCCAGCCCAGAGATGGGAACAGTATTCCATGTGCGGCCGAACCTGCGTCTTGTAAAGTCGCAGGCGGTGTGCCGGCATGAAATACTGTCCCGCTCTGCTGAGCACGCCAAGCTTTTTAGAGTCCAATTTGGCCTTCTCCTCCAAGTGACCACGAAACTGCACGTCACGCGATATGTCAACGCCGAGGATTCCGATACTGGCTGAGGCAACAAGGAGAGTGCCTTGAAACTGAGGAGATACGACAAAGGGGTTCTTTTTAGCGGTTAACTTGTCTTCTGGAGGTTAAACTGGACTAGATTTAGTCGCCCCCAATCCGAGACTCTGTTCAGCAAAGACTCGACTTCAGACACAAGTTTGTCCCGGCACTCGAAAACGTTTTCCCGAGAAATATTGGCTCGGCCGGTGTAAAGAGCATCACCAGTGCTGTCATCTGCATAGCAATGAATGTTACGGGTTTGCAACATATCATTGATATGCAGAAGAAACAGCGTTGGCGATAGCACGCAGCCTTGTGGAACACCAGCATTAATAGGCTTGCAATCGGAGCTTGCACCGTCTACAACGACCTTGATTCTCCGATCTGCAAGAAAGCTGGTGATCCAATCGCAGAATTTCTCGGGAATCCCATTTCCTATGGGATTCCCGAGCTTGCTTGGGAGCTTCGAAAGAAGCGCTTTGTGCCAAACCCGATCGAAGGCCTTCGCAATGTCCAAACTAACGGCCAATGCCTCCCCCTTGGACTCTACTGCCTCCGCCCTTCTATGAGTTAGGTAGGTTTCCATTAGTAATGCAATAGTGTTAGAATATTTAACTGCCGCAATATTGTAAATACTGTAATAAATTAGTGTTAGTTTCGTACTTTCTTTGATTTAACTCAGCCCCTAGCAGAATAAATTAGCAATACATTCACAGATTTACTATTTAGTCAGACAGATGTCACAGGAATAGTTTATTCAGTTTTTCTTCTTTTAAAATACATAAATACAGTCCACTTTGCTCTCATCACTTCACAGTTAAGAGTAGAGGGAGGAGGAGGAGAGGAGGGTAGATTACTAATAAACGGTTAAAAATAAAAGCGGTCCCCTACTCGTACCGGCAGTATAAAGAACTGCGCAGACAACTAGCTTGAGTCGTCCCTCATTACGATAGTGACCCTCATTACGATAGTGGTTCAAGCCGAGGTTCGTACCTCCTTCAGAGGGGCCCTTGAATCACATCGAGAACCTCTTAACTTGAGAAGGCTCACTCAAAAAGCAGTGGTCGGGGTGCCTCGGTACTGCAATCGGCGACGCGCCGCCTCGCCGACGGCAGAATCGTTGCACTCAATAGCTCGTGGGTCCTCACTCATGCGTCTATTTCGATCAAGCTGTAAAGGCCACAGGGCCAACAGCATTTTCAGAAAAAAAAATTGCTTGAGTCATTCAACGAGTCATAGTACATATACAACGGAATATCCAAATTGGTTCACAATTTACATAGATGTCGTGTAAAATACAAAAAATAACGTAGAATCGAATAGTAAACAATCGTCAATCGGTTACACTTGACTCTAACGAAAATTTTCATTTTTTATCATTATTTCTTCATCGTCATCAATCATTATTTCGCAAACGGATCTCTGAATATAAATAATAATTTTTACATAACTAATGACATTCTATTGTGGAAAGTCAGAATTTGTCAAAAAAGCACGTATGGCAATTCACAATGCTTTGTCAGTCCCTACTTTAGTCGTTAAGGAGCATGTTAGGGCTGAATCTGAGTGACAGGGTAAGAAATTTTGTGATAGGAGAAGAGTATAGTTTGCAAGACGATGTTGCGTCAAGGGTTAAGGAAGATATGCTTCCCTGGTTTGGTCATGTAGAAAGAATGTATGAGGAAAGAATGACAAAGCAAATTTATATAAATTTTTGTCATTCTTTGGACCCTAATATATATATATATATAGTTTAGAAATCGATGTAATAAATAAATGTTGTGTCCTAAAATAATACATTCTATAAATTTTATGACTAACTGCACGTCACTATTGACAATAAAAAACAGCAATTTGCTCCTTCAAATGTAGCTATAATTAATACGAAACTTGATGAGTGGACAAACGTCAAAACGGCCAACATAGCGTGCCGGTAGTATAGTCTTCAGGGGTAACAATGATTCTTAATTGAGGATAAATGTGGAGATCTATGAGTCACAGCTTCCACTTACCATCAGGTGGACTGTGTGCTCGTTCGTCACCCAATGCTATAGACAAAATGCTATGGCAAAATTCAAAATTTTTTACAACAGACTTCATTATAAAAATAAGTAATTGTTATTTTTTTTAAAACCGCTCGACCAATTGCGATATTTAAATGGGATCACCTGGGCAGTATACCCTTTGAAACATAAAAAGAATTTTCCAAATCGGTTCAAGCGTCTTCGAGTAATCGGTGAACATATAAAAAAAAATCCGACGAATTGAGAACCTCTCCTTTCTTTTGAAGTCGGTTGACAAATTAAATATACACGATCAGATTAACCTTCATACGTATCATAATTAGATTACCTAGTGGCACAGCGACAAACGCTTCGCTATCGCTTCTTTAAATCACTGATCTCTACTTCAAATACGACATAAAGCACACATCGTGACGACGCCTACGTGAAATAAAATGATATTCCAAAATGTTCAATTTTACAGGAAAAAAACATTGTTAGTTTTGCACAGAAAAAATAATTAAAAACCTATTTCAAAAATTAAAAAGAAAAACAAATCATTTGCACATAATAGCACCTGAAGCTGTGCACCCGCTACTTAGCACCACATAAAACAAACAATCACGCCTGTCATCCTGAGGGGTAGGCAGATACTACGGACTTCCGTTTGGCACGATCCTGACACACCTCTCTCACCTCCTCCACATCCATATACCTACGCATACTTCCTAATTTGGCCCATTTTCAATATATCGCCAATTTAGTCGATAAACTTTCGCCTAGGACGCCCCTTTCCGACTCTTCCGTTCACTTCTGCAACATAAATTTGCTTAGTCACACTTTCCTCATTCCTTCTTTCTACATGACCAAACCACCGAAGCATTCCGGCACACAGTCCAACTGATGGTAAGTGGATGCTGTGGCCCGTAGATATCTAACTTAGAAATCTACGGGCGACGTCTAACTTAGAATTCCTCGAAATAATAGCAATAAAATCCAAAATGAATGTTCAGGTTCGGGGCTTCTAGTCTATTGTTTTTGTCTTATACACGTGCAATGAATGAATACATTCATAGAACTTTCTAAATAACAGAGCTGTGAAACGTTATGTTGGTACCTTGTCGACACAGGACACGATTACTTTTAGAGGAGCTTGTCCGTCATTAATTATTTTGGCAGCGCCTCTTTAAGTCGAAATTTCAGCAGTTAAATCATATGTATCTTGAAATTTTTATTAAGTCGAAAACTCGTTAATTCGAATATTTTTGCATTTTCCCTGACATTCGAGTTATAGAGATTCCACCGTATTAAAAGTTACTTTGCAACTATCCACTCAATAAAATAAAATTATGTGTCTTATCTAGTTTAAAGAGCACCCCCCGCCCTACCTTAATTGCATGCACTAATCGCGTCACCCTTAAGCGGTCAGCCACCGTAGAGTCTACATCACCTAAAGATGCCTCGTGTAGAGATGGTGTGTGTTCCCTAGAGTAGTGGTGTTGGGAGTAGTGGTACTGGGAGTAGTGGTGCTGGGATCAGTGCAAGCAGTTGAGGGAGGGCGGGAGATGCTTCTCAAATTAGGTAAGACACATAATTTTATTTTATTGAGCGGATAGTTGCAAAGTAACTATTAATATCTTTAATCCTAGCTTCAATCAATGGAAGTGGTCTAGCGATAACGTTTTATATTTACGTTCGCGATTTGAAAACGACCTTGGCTAGAATTACATGTATGTACTCCAGTTCGGACGGCCTTGCGATGGGCGACGTTAAGGTGCTTGGACACTCATCCCTATTAATATTATACGAGAGGTGATCCAAAAGTAATGATAATCGGTTACTTCAAGTCCGCATAAAAATTCAAAAAAAATATTTTTTGCTTGCTTATATACTCACTACGTCAGCCTAAAAAAATCATATAAATAGATCACGATTTCCGGGAGATACATTCATTTGAATACGAACTGTCAAAGAGATAACATCAACATGGAGAAAAACGAAATTAGAGCTGTCATCAAGTACCTCTGTTTGAAAAAAATGTCTTCAAAAGACATACACAGTGACTTAGTGGAAACATTGGGGGACTCTGCTCCTCCATATTCTACAGTTGCACGCTGGGCCAAGGAGTTTAAACTGGGCAGAACATCCACTGAAGATAAACATCGCGAAGGACGCACATACACGTCCCTCACTGAAGACAACGTGAAAAAAGTCGAAGTTGTTGTGTTGGCAGATCGAAGAGTGACCATCAGGCATGTAGCTGAGGTCACAGGGATCTCATATGGCAGCATTCAAAGAAGCCTTGCGGACGAGTTGCATATGAAAAAGGTCTCTGCGCGTTGGGTACCCAGAATGTTAACCGACGAGCAAAAGAAAAATCGAGTTGACATTTCGAGGATTCAATCTCGAAAAGTTCCAAGCAGATCAAGAAAATTTTTTGTTCCGTTTTGTGACTATGGACGAGACCTGGATCCACCATTTTGATCCTGAAACGAAACAACTATCGATGACTTGGAAGCGAGCCTCCTCACCGACGCCAAAGAAATTCAAAGTTTCAAGTTCGGCGGGAAAGGTTATGGCATCTGTTTTTTGGGACGTAAGGCAGAAACGAATTTTAACGCTCCGTTGGGGGTCAAGACAAAGAAAAGGAACCTGTTGGATGGACTAAATGTATTGATTTGTTAGGGAGTGAAAAATAATTTTATTTTACTTTATTTGTTTTCATTACTTTTGGATCACCCCTTAGGATTTTCTCCTGTACCGTGGAGTTTACATACATAAATTTCACAAGGACAAACATCCAGACCCGGAACAATTATTTGTAAGGGCCACATTACCTGTTTCGTGCGCTAGTAGCGTAGCGCTGTAACCCATTGGTAAAAAACTGCGCCTCGGCGCTGTCAAAGGTTTGTCTTGCTTCGACGCAAAATAATAATCTTACGCATACGTTCATCGATTATCGGTTTCTAAATGTTTAGTACGTGGTAGAGCCACGCTGCAGCTATATTAGTTGTAGCACGAACGGGTCGGCTCGACCGGAATTTTTTCTTTTCGGAATATCCATAGTTTCAATTATTCGTTTCTAATCAAATTAGTATAAAATACCTGTAACTGATATTTTAGAAGGAAACATTAAGGGCCGATCCTCATTTGCGGTCTACAGTTCGTTCTCGGTCCAATCTCGAATTATTATATTATTGGAATGGGATTCGAGCGAAACTTGACTTATACGGATAGTATGAATGCACATATTTTTTACTTGATAACACTTTTATCAGACCGAGATCGGACCGAGAACGAATTATGAACGGCATTATAATAAGCATCGGCCCTAATCCCTACACTTTTAAAAATAAATAAACTTCCCCCACTACGAAGTCTGTCAAATATTTCACCTCATTCGAAAATGGCGCTGCCCTGGTTGCAGAAAAAGTCGAGGATGTTATTGGGCAACGGATCGATATGTTTCCACCACTGCAATTTACGAGGAATTTTCTTCCTACCACGACTTTTTTGTGGAATTGTTTACCATCGACGATTTTTCCGGACCGATACGTCTTATAGACCTTCATGAAACGTGCTTACCTTTTCTTAAAAGTCCGGCAACGCCCCTGTTTCATGGGCGATGGCCAAAGACTATATAACCATTATATTCTCTATGGCGATGGCAAACACTTACCATCAGGTGAACCGCATGCTCAGGCCGGATAGTGAGGTAGGATAACTTTTATTTCAGAAAAAATGCACGATTCCTGGAGCGCAATTCTGTTATTATCCCCTTTTTATCGTACGTCTAGGCTTAATATATTGCCTGTGTTTTTTTTCAAAATGATGTCATTTTCTCGCCAATAGATAATATACTATACAATAGGTAACAATAACCCTGTGGTTCCCGTTAAGTGCGTTATTAGAATCAGTAGTCAAACGTATAGAAATAGTTTTTTTTAGACATTTCTTTTTAGCTCATATTCTTTTCTTTTTAGCACATAGGCATCTATCTACATTTATTGTTGATTAAGAATCAAAACGCAGATGCGTTGTCACTCCTGAGGACTAAGATGGAATGCCTCGTTTTCAGTAAATAATGGTCTCCGGATCTCTACACTCACCATACGTACAACAGTACTATTAAGCTGCTATTTTACGCTGGTAGTCTGTGAAAGCGTGGTCCTTCTCCGGTTGTGCTGACCCATTTGAGCTAAAAAGAAAAGTCGACAGAAGTCAGCTTAAAATTATACATTTAATTATATATTTAATAAAGCTGTCCTAAGAAACTTTAGTGAACGCACACCCTTACGACAATTTAATATTTATAACGGTGTTGAGAAAATAAGTAGCTCCCAGGTTCCACTCCACATTGCTTGGCCTTGTGCCGAACATAGTTTTATGGGTTACATAATGGTATTACTATAACGGACTTATTTTATGGGTGCGCTTTTATTTCATGGGAAAATGCCAAAACTTTTACTCCTCGTTGGGGTAAGGAAATGTTATGTCGGATTCGCACCGAATAAAACCACATAGTGTTCCATCTCCGTACGGTTATAAGAGCCGTGGTAGCTCACATGGTTAGCGCTCGTGATGCTGCTTGGCCGTGAAGAAAATCATCGTTAGGAAACCTGCATGTCTAAGAAATGATCAATAAAATACTTCCGAGACATGTAAAGTTCGCCAACACTCATTGGGGCAGCCCGGCGGACACACACACACACACACACACACACACACACACACACACACACACACATATATATATATATATATGTATGTATGTATCACAGAAGTAGGAATGCTGACTTGACAACGAGGCGGAAGTGTCGTGAACCCTTGAACCCGACGGAGTCTAGCGGTCGAGCGGACCACAGCGTGCTAGGAATCGTCACACGACTCGTTGTGTTTTGTACTAATTAAATTAGTTACGTGATCTAGATTACTTTATTTGTTGCTCGCCCTACTGCGCCCACATATTATGTTTTCTGAGAAAGACTCCCATTCTGATCAACCTCATCAACCGACTCCTAAGTCCACCACTATAGCTTTAGCTTTAACGGTTATACCATTTGCTACATAACATTGCAGACCACTTCAGAAATAATACCATTACCGTTACCGCATATTGAAGTCCACCGCTGAACATACGCCTCCCCTATAGATTGCCTCGTAAGGGGGAAATCTGCTATAGTTGCCACGCTTGGTAAGCGGTTTGGCAATCGCATTTCATATTTTTACTCGTTATTAGGAATACGCTGGAGCACATCACCTGGTTTGTTCCCCCCTGTCGCCTCTTACGACACCCATGTGATATGGCGTAGTGGATATTCTTATACCGCCACTACACGGGTATCAGAAACATTTCTTAGCAGTAAATACTACTTTTGTGGTCTTTCTAGATCGCATGGCATGCTGAAACAGTTTTCTAGTCATTGTTTGTGAACACAGTAGAGGTTTTCTTTTTAATAGAATGAGGGTGACAAACGAGCACACAGTCCACATGATGGTAAGTACATGTTGTGGCCCATAGACACTTGATTAAGGATTAAAATGCGGATGCGTTGTCAGCCTTGAGGACTAAGGTGGAATGCCTCGTTTCTAGTAAAAAAGTCTCCGGTTATCTACACTCACTATACGAAACAGAGCAGCATTGAACTGCTATTTTACGCTGGTATTTTGTGAGAGCGTGGTCCTTACTCGTGTATTCGTGCTACAACCATAATATAGTTGAAGCATGGCTCCACCACGTATTCCATAATCGGGGCCATAGTCAGTCGAGACTAAACTGTCCTGTAAGGGCCCTCGTTTTCTTTAATATCACTGTAATTTATCTATACAAATAAATAATTTACAATGATTTTAAAAAATCGATGATATCCCGGACGTCAGTCTGAGCGAGATTAGAATGGTTCTCCAGCACCTTAAAAACGGCAGGGCCCCAGGCGAGGATGGAATTACAGCGGAGCTTCTGAAAGCGGATGGAACACCGGTACTTGAAGTCCTTCAGAAGCTCTTCAATTCCGTCCTCCATGGTTTCACTACTCCGGAGGAGTGGAGCAGAAGTGCAATGGTCTTGTTCTTTAAGAAAGGCGACAACGCTCTCTTGAAGAACTACAAACCGATTTCTCTTCTGAGCCACGTCTACGTGCTGTTTTCGAGAGTCATTACGAATCGTCTCGCACGCAGACTCGATGACTTCAGGCCTCCCGAACAAGCCGGTTTCCGAAAAGGCTTCAGTACCATAGATCACATACATAACCTGCGTCAGATTGTACAGAAGACTGAAGAGTACAATCTGCCACTTTGCCTGGCGTATGTGGATTATGAGAAAGCCTTTAATTCCGTCGAAATTACAGCTGAAGGGACGCCCATTTGGGCGGTGCTACAGTCCCTTCAGCGGTGCCAAGTTGACTGTCGGTATATCGAAGTGCCGAAGTGTTTGAACAGTACGGTTACGATGGCTATCCAAGTAAAGAACAAGAGTTCAAACCTATCAAGCTGCAGAGAGGTGTAAGACAGGGTGACGTTATATCCTCGAAACTCTTCACCGCTGCATTGAAAGAAGTTTTTAGGCTACTGGACTGGAAAGGATACGGTATTAACATCAATGGCGAGTACATCACTCACCTTCGATTTGCCGACGATATAGTCCTTATGGCAGAATCACTGGAGGACCTAAGCACTATGCTCAATGACCTCAATGGTGTCTCCCAACGGATAGATCTTAAGATGAACATGGACAAAACAAAGATCATGTTTAATGTCCATATCACACCTATGCCGGTAGTCGTTGGGAGCACTATGCTCGAAGTTATTGACGAGTACGTTTACCTGGGACAAATAGTCCGACTAGGTAAGTTCAACTTCGACCGAGAGGTCAATCGATGGATTCAACTCGGCTGGGCAGCGTTAGGGAATTTACGACACATCTTCTCGTCAGGTATACCTCAATCTCTAAAAACTAGATTGTATAAACAGTGCGTGTTGCCAGTGATGACTTACGGATCTGAGACGTGGTCCTTCACTGCTGGCCGTATGAGGCCGCTCAAGGTCGCTCAGCGAGCTATGGAGAGGGCTATGCTCGGAGTTTCTCTGCGTGGTGATACTCAGAAATGAGGATATCCGTAGCAAAACCTGAGTGACCGACATAGCCCAACAGATTAGTAAACTGAAGTGGCAATGGACCGGCCTTATAGCTCGAAGAACGGATAACCGATGGGGAAGAAAGGTTCTCGAGTGGCAGCCTCGTACCGGTAGGCGTAGTGGTAGGGCGACCCCCCACTAGATGGAGTGACGACCTGGTAAGATATGCAGGAAGTCGATGGATGGAGGTGGCTCAGGACCGTGGTTTGTGGCATTACTTGGGGGAGGCCTATGTTCAGCAGTGGACTTGTGAAGGGCTGTGTCGGCGACAAGCATACAATCAACCAGTGACGAATTTTGTTTTAAGATTATTTCAATTCCTTAATTAGTGTAGTGTCAATCAACCAGTGACGAACTGTGTTTTAAGACTATTATAATTTCTCAATTAGTGTGATTAGCATATTAACTCTCATTAGAATATAATTTAAATATAAATTAAACAAAATTGAAAGGTTAGCCTTTAATGATAATTTTGTAAGGAAGTTTTTTAAGCAAGAATTTGTATTGTAAATACTTATAAAAAATTTAAGTTTTGTTTAACGCTTAAAAACTGGTGTTAGATTAATGGTTTATTACGTAACATAATGTAAACAAAAAAATAAGTAGATTAAACATCTGTTTTAATAAATATAAGACAAAATGTATAGTAAATTAGCAATTTTGTAGGGTTTTTTGTTCTATAAGTTTTGTATAGAGGACTTAATAGTTTTATATTATTATTTTATGTTATAGAACATAACTAGAGCAATCTAACAATATATGATTTGTAAGGGTTTTTTTGAAAATTTTCAATAAATAAAGGCTCCTAAGATTTTGGCTCGAAGTAAAAACAACGTGCGAGATAGGGAAAGCCGCGCTAACGCCCGTACGGTAACGCCGGCGGGTATACGAGGGTGGATTGAAAAGTACTCGGCCTAACACAGATCCATTCAATTCTAAAAATCAAATCTACCCACATTATTTAGTTCAGTTCAGACTAGTTCATTGTGTGAAGTTCGAAACGTGTGCGATAATTAGTTGTGATTTTATAAATTTATTAACAAAGTAATCGGACATAATTTCCGCGAATGGAGCAAATCGAGCAGCGTGCCGTCATTAAGTACCTCCATAAGAAGGGGCTATCATCAAAAGCCATCCATGATGACATGGTCAGTACATTAGGCGATTGTGCTCTGTCATATTCATCCGTCAAAAAATGGATAGCAGAATTTAAGCGTGGTAGAGAGAGTGTGAAAGATGAACCCCGCTCTGGAAGGCCTTCGACGTCAACTACTGACGAAAATATTAAAAAAGTACTTGATTTAATAATGGGAGACCGCAGATTAAAAATTAGAGAGAATGCCGAGATTATAGGCATTTCTTATGAACGAACTCAAAACATCATTGTCAACGAGTTGGGTTTCCACAAGGTGTCTGCGAGGTGGGTTCCGCGACTGCTTTCAGTTGAACAAAAAAGGACGCGATTGACTATTTCACGCGACTGTTTGGGAGTTATTTGAAGCCGATGCAGATGATTTTTTGAATCGTTTTGTTACTATGGACGAAACATGGCTTCATTACTTTACACCGGAAACAAAACAACAATCAAAACAGTGGAGAAGACCTGGTTCACCACCCCCTAAAAAGGCTAAGTCGATTTTGTCGGCAAATAAGGTGATGGCTTCAGTATTCTGGGACTCGAAAGGTGTGATTATGATTGATTATCTTGAAAGGGGTCAGACTATAAACTCTGATTACTACTGCACCTTACTACGTCGTTTACGAGAGGAAATAAAAGAAAAACGTCGAGGAATGCTCAGAAGAAAAGTCCTGTTTCATCAAGATAACGCCCGTGTTCGCACGTCAGTACAGTCAATGGCTGAAATTCACAACTGTGGCTTTGAACTGCTACCGCATCCGCCGTATTCACCTGATCTGGCACCAACAGACTTCTTTCTGTTCCCTAACCTAAAAAAGCACTTGGGAGGTCAAAGATTTTCGACAAACGACGAGGTCAAAGTAGCTGTAGAAGCATATTTTGACTCTAAGGAAGAATAATTTTTTTTCAACGGTCTAAATGCTTGGAAGGGGAGGTGGCAAAAGTGTATTGAACTTGATGGTGATTATGTAGAAAAATAAAAATATAACTGATTTAGTATGTGTTTATTTTCTTGGTTAGGTCGAGTACTTTTCAATCCACCCTCGTATAAGCCGAGCTTTCGGCTCAAATCGCTCCCTCCTATACATACTATTCACCAACGACATCCCTATCCCGTCGAATGGTGTCAAACTAGCCCTCTTTGCAGATGACACAGCCCTTTACTCCAAAGGCAACTCACTACCACAGATTCGGAACAAGATTCAAAAGTCAGTAAGCGACTTAGGAGCTTGGTTCCAAAAATGGCGTATCGACGTAAACCCGGAGAAAAGCTCCGTCGTTTGCTTCGAATATAAACGACGTCGTCTCACCACCACTCCGCCAATCAGGATGTTAGGAACCCCTGTCCCATGGCAAACTAAAGCCAAATACCTAGGCGTCACCCTTGATGCAAGGCTCACTTTCGAGCCCCATATCAAGAAGGTTACTCGCACCGCACGTATTTACATGGGTAGACTCAACAGCATGTTGGGCAGACACAGTAAAATGTCTCTCCGCAACAAGCAAATCCTATATAAGGTCTGCATACGACCTGTCATGACCTACGCGGCCCCCATTTTTGCACATGCTAAGCCCAAAGCTATAAATGAACTTCAAATAGTTCAAAATCTATTCTGTCGTAGGGCCACTAACTCGCCCTATTATGTCCGTAATGCCGACCTACATCGAGACTTAGAGCTCCCAACAATCCAGCAATTCCTTAAATCACTCTCTGAGAGATTTTTCAAAGCCTCAGAGTCCCACCCAAATCATCTCATTCGTGAGAGACAGCTGCCTATGCAGCCCCTATCCACACTCGCTATAGTGTGCGCAGACCGAGAAACTCTCTCTCGGACCCCACCCAACAAGCTTTCGGCTGACCTGAACTGCCTCCTGGCGGCTCAGGCCGAGCCTACATAACACATCCATTAATCTGCCTTAGTTAGGCACTTTTCTAAGCGGCTTTTCGCCGCTTGCGCCCTCCTTTCTGCCAAGGAGGGTCGCGTTCGTATACGGCTTAGAGATCTCTAGCCAGATCGTTAAGCCATTTCCTAAAAGGCGGTGTTTAGTGGGTAAAAGTCTCCACATAACCACGCAGCCGGCTGCGGGGTATGCTATGAGCATTCACCGCCTCCCTCCCCCGCTTTCCGGAGGGTTGCCCATATTTGCTTCGGGCGCAAAAAAAAAACTCAAATCGCAGTCGCAGCACAGCCGTCGAAGAAGCTACAACAATAAGAAAAAAGGAAGCCGAAACCTAAGGAACAAGAAGCTACCTAGAAGAAAAGTGTTTTAATTGCCTCCTCGCGGCTGATCGTCTATCTCTCTCTCTCTCTCTCTCGGGGTCCTAGTAGGGTCGTATCATACATTCAGGGGTGCGTGGGACGTGCGTCACCAGCACTAGGCAAGGAACGTACGTCATAAAGTGGGAGATTGTCCCAGGGCGACTGCGGGCACTGGACGTGTCCCCGCCGTCCGAAACAGGATGTAATGATGATGATGATGATGAAATAAATAAAATTGAAGTGTCTGTTTGTAATGTAAAAATAACACCTTTTTACTAAATGCATATGAAAGTATATTATATACAGCACTTATAACAAAAAAAAACATGCGTGCAGCTCGCACGCGACAGAAGTGAAACCTTCAAGTGAAATGAAATATAAAATACAATTACTTTACGGCAATTATGATTTATTTAATGTTATAATTTAAACTACAATTTCGGCATAAATATAATAAAATTTAATTTTATAGTGTAAAAAAATGTAACAATCCTTTTAATACATATATATTAGACACAAATATGATATTACTCTTTTCGATATACCTTATATAGTACTCTCTAATTACAAAAAGATTTATATCAATTTTACCTATTACGAAGTTGAGGTTTGGCCGTTCTTCACTGTTTGTTTATTCTATAGTACGTAGTACCAACATTACTATTATTTATTCTGTGTCCATAGGCACACGACACCTTCGTACCTTGTTGAACAAAACGCGTAAGCGACGTCGTTTCGACGGCGTTTACGACATTTTTCTCGCGAGCAACCAAACAAATCAACCCAGCAATCAACCCAACAATCGACCCAACAATTAACCCAACAATCGTCCCAACAATCGACCCAACAATCGACCCAACAAGCGACCCAACAATCTACCCAACAATCAACCCAATAATCGTCCCAACAATCGACCCAACAATCGACCCAACAATCTACCCAACAATCTACCCTACAATCGACCTAAAAATTGACCCTACAATCTACCCAACAATCGACCCACAATCGACCCAACAATCGACCCAACAATCCACCCAACAATCGAAACAAAAATTGACCCAATAATCGACCCAACAATCTACCAAACAATCTACCCAACAATCTACCCAACAATCGACCCAACAATCTACCCAACAATCTACCCAACAATCTACCCAACAATCGACCCAACAATCTACCCAACAATCTACCCAACAATCTACACAACAATCGACCCAACAATCAGAGCGATTAGCCTAATGGCAGGGCGCGGACCGCGAACTCAAAAAGGTCGTGGGTTCGAATCCGCCATTCGACTACTGGCGTGAACCACTCGTAACACAAGCAATTTAAGCTTACCACGAGTGGTTAAGGGGAATATTAGTAATGTTTATAGCATTGTATTATATTCTTTATAAAAAAATACAACCCAACAATCAACCCAACAATCGACCAAAAAATTCAATTAAAATTAAAATACAAATAAAAATAAAAATTATGAGAAGTATATAATATACAGAAGTATATAATATACAGTGTGTCTGGTCACGACCTAGCGATAATTTAAGGTTACGAAATATACCTAATTTCATCGACGAAAACACCCATATATACGCCTACGCCCCCTCCTGTCGGAATGGCCGCCAATTAATTTTTTTTTATTCTTGTAGATACCTCTGCCAAAAGATGCAGATTTCTCTGGACAGAAAGGTCCTACAGATGTAAAAAAAAAATGTTATTTAAAAGGTAAAAATAGCATCTATCAAATAAAAATAAACATCATGGAAAGTTTTCCCTACAAAATATCTTAAACATTTACAATGCTAATTTAAGTAAAACAATTGACTATTTTTTTATTTTTCTTAACATACTTCAAAAACTAGCACATTGATACAAAATTTTTTTTAATACTGTCCTAATACTTAAGGATATTACTTACAAATTGACATTAAAATTATTGTTCTTAATTGCATAACTCGAGAGTTAGGGCTGTTTGAATATGACCCTTTTGCGACGGTCCCAAACCCATGTAGAGCTACCTGCTACATTGAATAGGGTTTATGTGACAAGGACGGAAAATGATTTGTATTATTGTTAGGCGGTGAATAAGTAGGACAAAAAATCATGTTTGAGCAGCGCAGGTATCGAAGACCAATGTTTGTTAGATCAGTTGTCCTCAGGCCCGGTCAACTCTGTATGGACAGAATGAAATACCTACGGGGGCTGAATTTTATTATTGCCATTTGTCAGATAAATCCTTTGTTCCATAATTAGTAAGATTTTGCTAAAGATAAATTACACTCAAAAATTTTGAATATAGAAATAATAATCCATAGGAAGATAACTACGCCTGTCGTATTTTTCTACGTTATTATATTAGCATATCCTTGACAGTAAAAGAAAAATAAATGTTTTCTTTTTTATTTTGATTTTCAATGAGTAGAAAATTATATTTTGTACTGGTAGCACCAAAATATCTATATGAGTATATAATTCTCATTTCTCATAATATGGAGCCGCCGTATAAATTATTGTTGTTCATGATTGTTTGTTATGTTTGTTTTGCTTGTGTCTTTTTCTAAGATTTTGCAAGTTTACGATGTTGAGTTGAGATTAATGTCCTTCCTTCGTTAATATGATGTGCAATGTGTTAGTCAATGATTCGTAATGAAATACGAAATAGTGACTCTAAAAACTACGCTGCAATGGCGGATAAAGAAAATAGAAAAAGTGTTCTAAGTGCAACAGCTTACCAACCATTGACAACATTAAATTATTTAGGTTTCCGAAACCCACAGTAAAGTATATTTTGCGGTACGTATACAATATACATACCTTAAAGTAAATCTCTTGTCCAACTTATTGTTTCTCTTTAACCATTTAAAAACAAATTATTGGTTTGTAAACCATTGGACCTACTTTGATAATATTTGTATTTAATAGTTATCTTTTGTTTTCAGCTGTAAATTGTGGGCGAAATATTATATTCCTTCCCAAGTGCACTATACTACTTTAGCTTTCCAGATAAAGCTACATAATAAGCCCAGAATGCTGTGTGAAAAACATTTTCATGATGGTTAATTTAATGATGCAACCAAGAAAAAGCTCTTGAGAACTGCAGTCCCATGTGATGTAAGTAAAGTGTATACTTAATGTATATGATAATATGGTATGTATATAGTTTTCTTTAAGGATTACTCAGATATTTTATATGGGGATTTTTTTCACGAGTGGACTTTGATAGACTGTAATGAAGATGATGATGAATATTCATATGAACATCATCTGGATCTAAAATGGATGGACAGACCACATACAGTAGTTTGAATCCTGTTAATGCTTTCAACTAATTTATAATAATTGGATCGGACAAAGCATCCAAAGGATTGAAGTCTATAACTCTATAAAGTTAGCACAAGCCCTTCCTTACATTATTAAAAGTGCAACACACTGCATATTATTTTTAACAATCAAATTGTTTTAAACAACAACACACCTTAAGAAAGTTCAGGCGTCATAATCTATGAATAATTACATTTCGTCCTAAACCTATCAAATTTAAAGGCACAACTTATACAACACAGTAGAAATATATGCATCAAATGGTTCTTAAACAATAGATAAACACAAGACTTTTTTTCACATCGTTATTGTATTTACTATCTTATTTTGTTATATTAATTGTAATAGTGGGTGTATAAGCAAGTTGGATGAACAAGATCCATTCATTTATTTTGTATTGGTAGAAGGGTAATGTAGTGCCATGAGCAGGGACTGGTTTACTATGAAAGTAATGTCAATGAATATAATGTTAATATAATTTTATATAATAATTTTATGATACCATAATTTATTTCAGTTTTTATTTATTTCCAGACTAACAAAGTGTATAACCCATTTTATTTTGTGGAATCACAAGCTGGTCCATCGCAAATTATTGCTGCAAAACCACAAACAGGATCTTCAAAAGGGACAACATTATAATGTTGTACATGAAAAAAGAAAGTACTCTATATGAAAATTTTTAAAATGAAATAACGAATATTTTTGTAATCTAATATTTAATATGTTTAATAATTTTCAATTAAAATTATTCTATTTATAAGCTGCATTCAATACTTAATATATTGCATATAATATAGAGACAAAAATTTTAGTTTCAATTCAGGGAAATAGATAGACAACCAAATATTATCAAAACAAAATTATTATTTGTGAATGTTGCACTTTGCACTTGTGTGTAGGAGCTTATTTATTAATTAACTTGTTTTTGATTAAAATATTTATATTTTGGTTATTGTAGACATTCTGTGATTTGTGATTGTGCATATTATCAATTCATCCATGATTGTAAATCTTATATATATTGTTTATCATTGTTTACTTAAGTAATTGAAATGTTGTAATCAATATCGATTTTCTTTTCATGTTTAAACCCATCAAATGTCTTTATAGAAAGAACTAAGCTGCTGGAGAAATTTTTTCTTAAGTTATGTATGTTTTTTTTTATTTAAATGTTATTTTTATTTTGAATAAATAAATAGAAATTTTGTAATTTTTTTTCTTTTATTTAGCGCTGGGATAGGCAACCCAAAAATACCTCAAATAAAAAAAAACAAAAAAGACCACGTTCAAATTTTCCCGCCACACTAGAAGTGCAGGGGCTGACGATAGATGGAGCTAGTGGTTATATATAGCATTTCCTAAATTTTGTATGAAGTTGTCGTTCTTCTCCGATAGGAGTAATAGTGTTTTGTGGTTGTCCTCCGCTCTGCGTTACGATCGCTACTATTCCATTCAGTTTTATGAGCTATTCCTTCACCGAGATATTCTGCTGATTTTGTTGTAGTTTGCAGTAACTACGTATTTTTCGGATAAAAACATGTCTAACTATTCGTCTCATCACATAGCTGACATGCATTTCGTGTATGGCAGATGTAATGGAAGCGCTGCTGCCGCCGTACGAATGTATCTTCAGAGGTATCCCGACCGGCCTACACCCAGTCGACAAACTTTTGTTGACATTCACTTAAGATTGTCGCAATATGGCATCCAAAGGCCGCCAAATGAACGCTCCCGCATAGTGTCAGTGCAAGCAGAAGAAGAAGTTCTTCAATTTATTTACCGAGATCCCAGGCTCAGTGTAAGGCGAATAGCAATGATGCTGCATTTGTCGAAATGGGTTGTGTGGAAAATTTTAAAACGCGAAGGCATGCATCCGTACCATTTTCGTCGCGTACAAGATATTCGAGAGCCAGACTATGCTGTGCGAGCCACTTTTTTACTCGTAGCTCAACGGTTGTGTGCGACGTCAACCGACATTTTGTAAAAAAAATCATGTGGACCGATAAGGCGACTTTTACAAGAGCTGGTATTATAAACCATAGAAACCAGCATTTATGGATGCAAGAAAATCCAAATGCAGTAAGGCCCAGTAAATTTCAACATGAATTTTCAGTAAATGTGTAGGCGGCTATGATTGATGAAAAATTAATTGGACCAATTGAATTACCAAATACAATGAATGGCCTAAGATTTTTAGGTTTTCTAAGGAACACATTTAGAGAAATCATGGAGGAATTACCAGTGATCAACCGAAGGCGCATGTAGCTACAGTTGGATGGTGCACCAGCTCACTACGCACGTGCTGTGAGAGCTTTTCTTAATGAAAATTATTCACCATGGATAGGACGTGGCGGAACGGTAGCTTGGCAACCTCGCTCTCCGGATTTAACACCTCTGGATTATTTTTTATGGGGATGGATGAAGCAAAGGGTTTATGCTACAGTCCCAAATAGCAGACAAGTACTGCTCGACAAAATAATGACGATTGCGGATGACATAAGATCCGACATAGTCTTAATATCAAGGGCCACACAACAAATGGCTGTAAGGTCAGTAGCCTGTCTACAGAATAGAGGTGGACATTTTGAACAATTATTAAATTAATAATAATACTTAATGCCATTAAAAGTTTCTTAAAAGTTATAGTGTATTTTTATTTAATGCATTATCGAAAATTAATAGCACTCATATGAGGCTCTACATACATGACCCATATTCAAACAGCCCTAACTCTCGAGTTATGCAATTAAGAACAATAATTTTAATGTCAATTTGTAAGTAATATCCTTAAGTATTAGGACAGTATTAAAAAATTTAGTATCAATGTGCTAGTTTTTCAAGTATGTCAAGAAAAATAAAAAAATAGTCAAATTTTTTTACTTAAATTAGCATTGTAAATTTTTAAGATATTTTGTAGGGAAAACTTTCCATGATGTTTATTTTTATTTGATATATGCTATTTTACCTTTAAATAATTTTTTTTTACATCTGTAGGACCTTTCTGTCCAGAGAAATCTGCATCTTTTGGCAGAGGTATCTACAAGAATAAAAAAAATTTAATGGCGGCCATTCCGACAGGAGGGGGCCCTAAACCCCCCATGTGTTTCCGTCGATGAAATTAGGTATATTTTGTAACCTTAAATTATCGCTAGGTCGTGACCAGACACACTGTATATAGAAGTATATCATATATAGAAGTATATATTATATAAGAAGTATATAATATAGCTAAGAAGTATATAAAATAATTTGAAGCGACAGTAGCCTAATGACAGGGCACGGATCGCGAACTCAAAAAGGTCGTGGGTTCGACTCCTCCATTCGACTACTGGCGTGAACCACTCGTAACTAGAGCTTATTATTCTAATATTCGTTTTATTCGAATATTCACCTCATATACTATTCGAATAATATGTAGAGTAATATTCGAATTTTTCGAATACTACAAATAACATAGAGATAAATAGAATAATAATAATAATAGCCTTTATTCAGATCAACTTAACCTAATAACAATATTCTAAAGCAAACATAAAACATAAAAGCAAACATAAAACATAAAACAAACATAAAACTTAATCTAATAGTTGCTTCTTTTTTATCTTTTGTAGATCTGTTTGCCAATCGGCAAAGGCCTCCTCCAACCTCTTCCATTCTGATCTTTCTTGAGCCACTCTGTTCCACATCACTCCTGCCACTTCTCTTATATCGTCGTCCCATCTTTTCTGCGGTCTGCCTCTTTTCCTTTTTCCTTCCCTGGGATACCATCTTGTCACCTTCTTACTCCATTTGTCATGACCTCTTATTGTGTGCCCTGCCCACCTCCATTTGAGTCTTTTAATTTTCCGTACTACATCTATGGTTCTTGTTTTATTTCTGATGACAGAGTTTTTCAGTCTGTCTGATCTTTTGACATTCAGCATGCTCCTCTCCATAGCATATTGGCAAGTTGCTAGCCTGTTTGTCATTTCACGAGTTAAAGTCCATGATTGGCAGCCATACATAAGGACGGGTAGTACGCAGGTGTTAAATAGTTTGCTTTTGATGTTTATATGAAGTTCTTTGTCTTTCATAGCCTCTCTCAAGCTCCAGTATCGACCCCAGCTGTTCGTAATTCTTCTCTTCACTTCCTCGCGCATAGGTTCTTTTTGGGTTATGAGTTGTCCCAGATAGATGTATTCGTCAGTGTAGTTGATTTCGGTATTTCTTATCCGTATCGTGGTTTTCTCTCCATTTGTCATCACTCTAGTCTTCTCTGGATTGAGTTTTAATCCTACTCTCTCACTTTCTATCGATAGGTCTTCTATCATTTTATTGATGGCTTCAGGTGTTTTGGCGAATAGCACTATATCATCAGCAAATCTTAAATGCGTCAGTGATGTGCCGTCTATATTGATCCCAAAATTTTCCCAATTAAGTTTTCTGAAAATTGATTCCAGTACAGCCGAGAACAATTTTGGGGACAGGGGGGTCGCCCTGTCTAACGCCTTTTCCTACTTTGAATGGCTGGCTTTTCCTATCTAACTGGATTCTGGCTGTACTATGACTGTACACGTTTTTTATTAATTGAATGTATTTGAGTTCAATCCCTTGTTCCACTAATGCTTCCCATATGTTTTTTGTAGAAGAGAGTCAAATGATTTGCTGTAGTCGATAAAAGCAATGTAATATGTAAGCTGGTATTCGTTGTATTTCTCAATAACTTGACGAACTACATGGATGTGGTCAATCACCGAGTAGTTCTTACGAAATCCCGCCTGCTCAATGGGTTGTTGTTCGTCTAGCGTTCTTTCAATACGTTTTAAAATGATCTTAGCGAAGATTTTGTAGATGTTTGACGTAAGACTGATGGGGCGATAGTTTCCGATTTCATGTTTATCTCCCTTCTTATACAACAGGATAATGTTAGATTCTGTCCATTGCTGGGGAATTATTTCAGTGTTTATAATATTGTTAAATATATCTGTAAGTACAGGTGCTAACACTTCCTTTCCTTGTCTTAATACAAGACATAGAGATAAATAGAATAATAAAAATATTTCAGAACATTTTTCAGCGATAGTAATTCCAATATTGGAATATCCTTCCAACTCGCTGAACATAATAAAGGAAATAGTTGAAGCACTTTGCGAAGATAAGGCAAATCTATTAACATGTGAAACAGCCCTAAAGTTTATGATAACGAAGCTTACGGAAAGAAATAGCACAATAAGCCGTGAACTAGCTGAATCAATGAAAACTCGCGAAGAAGATCTTTAGAACTGACAGGGACTTTAAAATATCTGCACAACCACCTAAAATTTAATCAAGAACCGCCTTCTGATGTATTTCCTAATCCCTCAAATGAGATTATGTTTGAAACAATAACCTACATCAATAAGAAATATTTTAAGACAATGACCAGCAACATTATTTTCACACTTTCTGATTTACAACAGCGGGAAAGAATGCTTCTAAATTTTCTTGTTCACAAAAGTATCCAAGAGCAGTTGCGAGATCAAATTGATGATAAGTTGATTAACAAGCCGACTTCATCCCCCTCGTCTACATTTGGGTCTAACGCAGTGGCGAAGCTAGAGCTCCAAACTAGGGCAAGCCCAAGATATAAATTGATAAAAATATAGATTTTGTTATTAGCAGTTTTATAAAAATATACCAATGTTGATCTCTCTCCACTCTTCAGTTTCATATTCAGTGCTGTCAAGGACGTGTTTAATAAAACACACAGAAAGCATACTACTGCTAGATAGATTATATTACATATCAGCAATTGCATAGCTTCGGTGGCTTTGAAAAAAGCCATTTGGGTTTGTTTGAGCGAAAGAAAAAGATATTTACATACAATACAATACATAAACAAAAGTAAAACATGAACAGAGTACAAACTAGGTACTAAATTAAAAAAACAAACTATTTACATTCTGAATGGAATCGTCTCTCTTTCTTAAGGAAAGATTTAATTGCGTCCGCGTAAAATGTTGGTGAACGTTTCAATTGTACCAATAACTGTTTTTTAATTGCGATAATTGATAACTCTGAAACTCTAACTCTTGACCTTGTGTATTATTTCAACAATGTTTAAAGATTTAACTTTTTCCTTCCGATTAGCACATTAACACACTTCAATTTCTCACAAGGAACACTATTATCCTCCATTTTCACTAAAATTCTTTAAAAAAGCACAAATTTTCAATTCGCTATATTAAATCGCTTAAGCTAAACAAACAGAGTAAATAAACATTGAAATGTGAAATGAACTTGCAAACGTATTGCCCGCGCGCCTCCGCTCTCGACAACTTCATTCCTAAAGCCTGGCTTAACTCTCTATACTAATTGCTATATATACAGTCGTAGTTATATTTCACTATAGAATATTTTGCCATAGGTTAGAAAGAGAGCGATCGTCTTCTCGAAATCCCCGTAAAAAGCCCACGCGAGCGAGAAAGAGATGACTAATCGCTCTATTAAAACTAATTTTTTATGACAGCAGCAGTATCGCTAAGGCAATACGAGGTCATGACCTGTGTCGAACAGTGGAGTGCGCGGGAAATTTGGAATAGTTTGAAACAGTTTACTAGTTATTTTATTAGTCAATTGATATTATTGATTGATTCAGTTTAATAAGGCAAGCCCGGCTTTTTGGCTTCTATGGAGGCTTCGCCACTGGTCTAACCAAGACTTAGAAATTGCAATACGTATAGAAATGGCGTCTTATCAGACTGGAGCTTTAAAAAATGTACATTTAATGAGCGCATATAATTTTTTGTTAACGATTCCTCCAACAAGTATAGAATCTGAAAGAGTGTTTTCGTCATATAGGATGACATGCAGCTACCGTCGTAGTGCCTTAAATGATGACACTCTAGACTGCCTTTCATTTCTTAGGTCATATTATCAAAGCAAGAAGTATTGATTAATAACATTTTAATAAACTTTACTTTTCATTTGTTAAATATTTCTTACCTTTTATTCATAAGTACATTAGTATATTGCAGTAAATTTTTTTATTTCTTAATTTTGAAGACTATTTTTTTTTGTTTGGTATAAGAAGTCGATTTTATTGTAATTTTAAAATGTTAACTTTATGTGTATGAATAATCATAGATCATATAAAGACAGGAATTTATATCATTTATGTCTCATAGAAGAAAAATATGTAGAAGTTAATTAAATAGTTTTTTCTCTTAAATTTAAAATATAAGAGAAACATATTTGTTATTATTTTTGTTACGTCTAACAGTTAGTGATATATGCCAATAAATATTAATAAAATGTTGTTCGCTTTGATTATATGACAGGTATATTAATCAAAGCTTGTTCGTCTTATTTTTCTTTCGAAACTCTACCTAGGTGTCAATGTGCTATAAAACATCCACGAAGTATGTGCTATATGTAAGTTAAATGACATGTTGTTCCTTAAGTAGAAAACATTCGAAAAATTTGTAATATTCGAATAGTAAAATTGAACGAATAATACAAGCCCTACTCGTAACACAAGCAATTTAAGCTTACCACGAGTGGTTAAGTGGAATATTAGTAATGTTTATAGCATTGTTAATATTCTTTTTTTTAATATATAGGAGTAATAATAATAATAATGTCCTCCAGATCAATTTCGGCCACGGCGGCCTGCCTCAACGAAGACTAGCCATCGGCACAGGACAGGATTATAGTACCCAAGTGTATGCGCAAGCACATGTGCACTTTCATAATCCGATGGGACGGTAAACCGACACGACCAGAAAGAGATCAGGCACAGGACCAACGGCTTTACGTGCTTTCCGAGGCACGGGGGTGGGACACCACCAACTTTCTGACTCCGGGCAGCTACTGAGAATTTCTTGACGGAAAAACTCAATAACTGATTTTGTTGGCCCGACCCGAGATTCGAACCCAGAACCTCATGATTAGCAGTCGCACTACTACAACCACTAGACCAACGAGGCAGTCAAGAGTATATAATACATTTAGAAGTATATAATATATAATATACATAAGCAGTATAATATACATATATTTCCATCTAAGTCCTCAGGGGTGACCAACGGATCTGCGTTTTGATCCTTAATAGAGGATAAATGTAAATGTCTATGGGCCACAGCATCCACTTACCATCAAGTGGACTGTGTGCTCGTTTGTCACCCTTATTCTATAAAAAAAAGGTTGGGTGTCTTCAAGGCAAGAGTGAATAGGTTTTTGTTAAGTCAGCAGGCTTCACCATCTTAGGCTACATCACCACTTATCATCAGGTGGGATTATAGTTAAGCGCTGGCCAAAGATGTTTTATTGGTCCAGATGACGTGTAGTTTTACATGTTTTAACTAACCTGTAGAGTTAAACCATTTTAAGGCTTAGGATTGAATTACATCTGGCTGCACGTAATCGCACTTTCCTGTTCCTTTCCTTCCTCTTTAATAACTCAAAATCGTCATTTACTAGAGTGAGAAAGAGAGATACATAAATATCTACTGTGTTTTTTTTTAACTATTACATTAATTATTGGTTTTAATACTTATCTTCAATATTTTAGTGTAATAATCGTATCTACATAAAACACACATAACAAACCATATCGCCATAAACGCACGCATGCAAATGTACACGCCTTGCACACACATTTTACACTCGTAGAATCAATAGGTACGTCAATTAGAATGAAATATAAAATTTCCCACATTTTTGGGTAATCGATTCGCACTATTATTACCGAAGTCACGCACATTAATACAAGCATGGTACGTAAGATATGCGCGTCACGTGATACTCACGCACACATTGATCAAAGACTGGCGTCAGTATGAACGGTGCGATGTGTTAGCAACACGGTATCTGTACTACGCGTTCATTTTAAGTTTGCCTTCGTCGACCGTTATTATATCACAGCTGACGGTACCGAAGACAAAGTTATCATGTTTATCTATAATATCACATAAACATGAGCTCTATTTTTTTTTTCGAATTGATAAGTAAGTAGTTTGTTATCCTGTACACAGATATTGAGAGAAAACACGTAGATAAAATGCATATTATAAAATAATTTATTGAGTAAAGTGAAATAATAACAGTGAATAGGAACGTGTCTAATACAAATATAAAATATTATAATTAAAAAAAATTTAGTTTTATTTTACATTTAAAATATATCAAAAACGTAAAACATTAGGAAGGCGCTGCTATCGGTCCCAAAAAAGGCGACACTTAAGGTGCGGAGTGGGGGAGCGCGGCGGGAGGTAACGGCATTCTTAGAATGAACAAGTAGTACCTATAAAATATCTTTGGCGCTGGCTTATGCTGGTTGCGCCCTCCTTTCTGCCAAGGAGGGTCGCGTTCGTATACGGCTTAGAGATCTCTAGTCAGATCGTTAAGCCAATTCCTAAAAGGTTGAGTTTAGTGGGTAAAAGTCTCCACATAACCACGCAGCCGGCTGCGTGGTATGCTATGAGCATTCTCAACCTCCCTCCCCCCGCTTTCCGGAGGGTTGCCCATATTTGCTTCGGGCGCAAAAAAAAAAAGCTTATGCCGGCTGTACACGCTCGTCGAGACACCACGAGACAGGCCTAGAGGCGAGCGTTGTTTAACATTGTTCTTAAAAACTTTTTGCGTTTTTAAAAAATATTATAACACGTATAGTTTTCTTTGTGAATAAACATTTGAAGTGTAAATAACGATTTTAAGTATACATAAATAGACATATAATTAGTGTAAAAAAATAATAAATATTTTTTTTTATTATGTAAGTTAATTTTTGTGTATTATGTGGATCATAAAAATTATGTGATGTGATGGACAATAATACTTAGATACTTATATATTTTGTGGCTGTATAAAATTGCACAAAGGTTTACTTATATTGACAATGTCGCGCGAATATTATAATAGCTATAAACTGTTATATATTCGTAATCATAACATAACACAAACGAAAAACTAACCTACGCTAAACTGTATACAGATGTTAATTGACTCGAGCGCAAAAAACCGACACGCTTCCGAGAGTGCACGAGAGCCACGAGACGCGACGGGACGCGACGAGAGCAACCTGTACACACTCGTACTCGCCCTATCTAGACATGGGTCGTAACGTCTTTTGGACGTAGGTAATGGGTTGTACGTAGTTTCGTGGATATGAGTAACTAGTTTCAAAACTGCTTATTTCTGTAAGCGCCCAACTGCTAAAGCGAAAGAAAAAAAGCGACTGCACTAGCGGGTGCGGGGGCGGGCGCGGGCGCTCGGGTCTTGGCGTCTGCATATTCAGAGTGCCAAACGAGCTACGAGTGTCATTGCAAATGTGTTTGGTCGTTCTCAAACTTTGCTACGTATTTAGAAGACATGGATGAAGATTTGCTTTTATTAATGGAAAATTCATACTTGAAATGGAAATTGCAATATAGAAGTTTGGCACACACGATTTAAATAAAGGGAGAGAAGAGTTTGGAGAATTTTATGTATTATATGTTGATTTACGGACGTATACCGATAAATTCTTTGAATACACGAGAATGTCATTAGACACTTGACTACATATTAAATAAGATCTCCGAGATCCATGTTTAGTCAAGATTGACATCAATTTATTTCTTCCCATAATTTATTTATTTATGGCCACCCTATTTAAATGTTACAGATGTTTGCTCTGCCAAATAGCAGTGCGATGTTGTACTGCAGATATAAATTCTTCCGTATTGATATCCATGATGATTGACGACGCTTCGGCGGGTGAATCAAAATGGTTTAGAACCACAAGCGTAGTCACCTAACAGACGCTAAATCACTGTGAACGATGCGAGCGGACCCAGCCATTAGAAACACCCGCGCCGAGTGCGCCCGCGCCCGCCTCATGCAGACGCTCGGCTCGCGGGAGCACTCTGAATGCAACTGGCGTCTACATACATTTTGATTTACACGCGCCCGCGCTAGCACCCGCGCCCGCCTCCACTCTGAAAGAGTACAAAGGGTCTCGTGAGCATCGCGATGAAAACGAGAGCGTACACTATTCTATTCACCGTACATGGTACTGTTACGGTAAATAGAAACTATCCACCATCTCCTTCTTCGCAATGGGTTATTAATTTTATTTTTAGTAAATGTGTAAAAAATGTATAATACTCGTAAATATAATAAAAATATATAATAGCTCATAGGCAAAACGCAGCAACAGTTTTATCTAGGTCCATCTCAGCGGGCATACGGAGTTCAAATGATACAACGAGTGTGTACATGGTGTGTTCTCGTGTCGAGCCTTTACGTGACGAGAGGCACACGAGGCAACGAGACGAGCGTGTACAGCTACAGCCGCCATGAGCTACATACATCTGGGGTTGCCAGGTCTTTAAACCGAAAAGCCAGACAGACCATCCAGCTTAGCCGGCCATTTTGGTAAAAAGACCGGGCACCCTTAATTATTCAGTCTTAGTATAACACAATAATATATTTTTTAAAGCAAAACAATGTTTATATCATTTACCATAAAATCTTAAATTAAAATTGAATGAATCAGTGTTCTTTATTATTAATCATTCAATATTCATTACAATATTAATTTCAATAATTGCAATAGTAGGTATGTATTCAAGTACATGAAAAATGTAAAAAATGGTCAAATGTAAAAAGCCTAACAAAAGCCGGACAGGCCGGACACCGTCTAATTTGGCCAGACACGCAATCATAAAGCTTGACTGTGTCCGGCTTTTCCGGACGCTTGGCAACGCTACATACCTGTATATAATACAGTATAGCCACGGTAATATTTATAGATAATATTACCGTGGTATAGCGTAAGTTAGTTTTGCGTTTGTTTTAGGTTATGATTACGAAAATATTAACAGGTTATAGGTATGATTATTGATTACGAATATATAACAGTTTATAGCTATTATAATATTCGCGCGACATTGTCAATATTAGTACCTTTGTACAATTTTATATAGCCACAAAATATGTAAATACCTGAGTATTATTGTCCATCACATCACATAATTTTTATGATCCGCATAATACACAAAAATGAACTTAATACAAAAACTATTTACACTAATTATATGTCTATTTATGTACCCTCAATATTTATTTACACTTTAAATGTTTATTTACAAAGAAAACTATACATGTTATAATGTTTAAAAAAAAACGCAAAAAGTTTTTAAGAATATAGTTCACAGACACGAGACAATAACATTCTTCAAACATCCCTTGCATTTGTTACCTGCCTAAAATTCTATTATAATATTATATAGAAAGTAGAAGCACAGTCAACTGGACAAGGTCGCAATTTCTTTAAAAAAATATTATCATAATGAACTTTTAGTCTTCCCAATATAAATTCGCATGGACATTTGCATTTTAAAAAAAACGCACCGATTACTATAACGCCGTCTCTTTTTATAGTGCATGTAAGCCATACCTATCCCGAAGGATACTCTCGTTGTGCAAGTCGTATATCGTGTTACGTATATAATCATCTTAATAATAATCGCCGTTCTTGGTGGGTGTCAACTGCGTACGTAAAATAATCGTTACATTTTGTCCACGAAACTGGGTATACGATTATCAAGCTCGTAAGCAGTTTCTGAAACCGATTATGTTAAATAATAATGCTCACCCATAGAGAATTTATATAGTCTTTGTGCTCACCTCTAGGCATGTCTCGTGGTGTCTCGACGAGCGTGTACACCCGGCATTAGAATAATTTAAAAAAAAAAATTATGATTTTCGACTACAGCGCCACCTAGCGGGTCCAAGGACACAAAATTTAATCATAATCAGTCCAGCCATTTAGGAGGAGTTCATTCACATAAACACGTACGTTGGTTGGTTGGTACGGTTACTAATTTCATGGTTTTAGGTTTTTTGCGCTGAACCCTAATTGGTATCTAAAATAAAACTAGCCTTAATTACTCCTTATGTCGCCTCTACACGTTGGCCAACACAGTGGCGAATGTAGTGGCGAATATATTGGCCGAGAGTTGATGACGGCGTCCACACGTTGGAAGGTCGTTCAGTTTACTTCGGTTCGGGCCAATGTGCGGACGAATTTATTTAATTTTAGACAAAGACTATATAACCACTTGACTGCGCATACAGTGCCCCGACGCTCGAAAACTATTAGTATTTTGTCGCCTATGCATCGGCTATGGTACTATTAACCAATTTAGTATTGTCCAAGTGTTAGACCTGTGTGCACGCTAAATTAATGCAAATTTTTATAACTTTTATGCAATTATAATGCATCAAAATTCGCGGTGAAGTGGTGTGGGAAACATTCCAAGGACAGATGTCCAAAAAGAATGGAGTAACTTTTCATTGCTAAGTAAAAAATACGAAAATTATTGTTGATTAATTCAGATTATGAGCCACCGCAGGGGTCTACCTAAAACGGTGACTGGGTAAATAACGACATGGTTGAGTCGCACGTTGATGTCTTTTGGAAAAGTCTCGTTCTATTATTAGACAATTCTAATGCTTCTATCCCTTTCTTTCCCTTTGTATGTTTATCGTAAACATTAGTACCTACTTACTGTTATCTTTAATAGCTAAAAGTCGATATCGAAAATAATAAAATTTAAATTAATAAAAAAGATTATTTAATTCACACATTGTGAAAAAATACTTATCTACTTTTAACCGTCTTCAGAAAAAAAGAGGATGTTCTCAGTTTGTCGGTATTTTTTCTTAGTTAAAGTATATAGTTACCTAGTTAGATTAGTTAGATTGGTGTACCAAATCAGAACGGCTTACAATTTCAAAAGGAAACTAAAGACAAGTTATTGTACGGATCCACTACAGTAATAGATATTTGTCGTCGTTGTAACATTTTTAATAAGAGGGCGATCAATGAGAGTGGTTCAAAAGTGCTGCCTTCGAAATATAATACAAATTATTTTATGAGAACTGTTTAAAAATCTCTGATTAGGTATTATTGATTCCCGTATATTTATTTTCAACAATTTGAAATATAATCAACAAATCATTAAATTGAATTAGCAAGATGCATAATTTACAAATATGTAGACGCTTGTTTATATTTTTTACAAAGAACAATCAGGACCCTTAAACTTTAATTCGAAATAAATATAACAAATTAATTCATTTTAAAATCAATAATAATATAATATATAAATGTTTTCGTTGTAACTGATTGATTTTGATTAAATATTAATTCTATGATTTTAATTGAGCATTTTTCATAATGATAAAATCTATTTTATCGATAACGAATATTTTCATTTATTAAGAAGAGCAACCCTAAAGATAGCCATAACAACACAACTTGACCATTTGCAGCCGCGCGTTCTTCCTCGTCCCCCGGCCCGCAGTAGTGAGCCGTGTGCTTAGAAGAAATCTGCCTATACGCTCTCTAGTGGTTATATTCTCTATGATTTTAGACGACGGCTCCGTGGCGCAGTGGCTTAGCAATGAGTGGCTGTGCCGGGGGCAGCGGGTTTTAATCCCGCACGGAACAAGTATTTGTATATCCTACAAATAATTGTTTTGGGTCTGGATGTGTGTCCTTGTGCAATTTATGCTTGTAAGCTGCCTCCGCGATACAGGAGAAAATCCAAGTGTGGGGGTAACGTTTTTATAAATTATTTATAAAGAATAGTGGATATTAACGGGCTGTAAAATGTAAATAGATATACGATATACGAGTAGCTTTAATTATTCTTTACATGCATCATAAACTGGAATAAATACTATTAATAAGAACTTAACTTATCCTCTCGAGCGCCCAAACGTCAAACGTCATAAAGTCGACAAGCGCCCCGGCCAAATTTTGCGTATGAATTTAAGTTGGCGGTCAACGTTTAAATGCTGATTTCGACGTAAATTCATTTATGAACACTAATCAATATATATATTCAGAATCTGCATGAAATTTGCTTTATTATGGATATAAAATTAACTAATTCTAATAGCAAGTGAAAATATTTCAAGCGGTCTAATCACACAAATGAGTTAATGTATACACATATTTGTAGAAAAATGCATTTAAAAATCAATATGAATCATTAATACCATTATAAAAGGTCTTATAATGTTATTTATTAGTTATTTTATTAATATAAATAGGTAAAATCATCCTCTTCTCACAAAATTAGTCAAAGAAATAGATTTGAAAGCGAAGTTGCGAAAGCAAAATAATATCCTTGCAACAGATGTGAGTTCAAAGCCATTTTTGGCCTTGATTAGCCACTTAAAATATTTTTTGTGGTCCCCTATTATGCTCAACTTGTTAACGAGTTTCTTTTATAATACATCGCGTGTTTTAAGTAGTCAGATTTTCTATAATCTCACGAAACAAAAAAAAATCCACAAAAAGTACCACTGCTAAAGATAAGGCTGTAAAAAATAAACTGTTTGATAATTTTATAAATGAATTGTTTTGTCAATAACTATACTGAATATGAAATGAATAAACATAAACACATATTTCTAATGATTTGCTAGAGTTATTAAAATCAACTAAAAACATTGACGAAATTTCGAACCAAACTGAGAATTAAGGACATAAAATGTATAGAGTCGTCTTTCGTCGAATATTTTATATTTATTTGTAAAGGCATATATTAATATATTAAATTCATCGGTGTTTTTATTTTTACATTTTTATAAAAAGTAAAGTAAGGTAAAGTTACAGCCTATATACGTCTCACTGCTGGGCTCAGGCCTCCTCTCATTTCTGAGAGGGTTTAGGGCAAGGAAATGTCCGCCGCGCTGCCCAAATGCGTGTTGACGAACTTCACATGTCTTCGAAATATTTTTTTTCTCTTATTCCTCAGACATGCAGGTTTCCTCACGATGTTTTCCTTCACCGCCGAGCACGTGGTAAACGAGCACTTAAAATTACAATTAACAATTTCATTGGTGCCGGCGGGGATCGAACCCGGGTTACTCGCGTTCTGTTATATTTAAAGCGAGCGTTAACCACTGAGCTACCACGGCATACACACACACACACACTTACATTTTATGTTTAGTTTAATTTGTTAATGGTGAAAAATATTTTTTAATTTTTTTTTAAATGGTTTTTATGGGTCAACTTGACGAAAATGAAAGAGTGGCAAAGTTGGATAAATTGTAATATAATAATAAAACAAAAATTAGAAAAAAATTATAAAAAAGACAAAAACATACGGGTCGAATTGAGAACGTCCTACTTTTAAGAAGTCGGTTAAAAGGCTTAAAATTATTATTTAGTGGCGTGATGTTGCGCAAAGCAAGTAAACGGGCACAAAGTCACGTTGCAATCAGGGCAATAAACGCGGGTGCGTTTACGGCATTCAAATCCTGAGAAACATGGTAAAATTTTAATTTCAAATATATTTACTTTATAAACGCAAGTACAACTTGTTAAAATATCACAGTGAAGTACTTACGACATATTGAAGTACTGTCACACTATATGTCTTATCCCGCTATATAGCTAAATCTGAAAACAATTTAAAACACTAAGCATCCTTACAGTAGGTATATATATATATATATATATATATATATATATATATATATATATATATATATATATATATATATAGTGTCTCCACGACTTCTATGTTCATTTGTAAATTTATATTTCGCCGCCATTATGAATTCAGAATTCGGGGCGTCCCGCCACCGTATCACGGTTATTCGAGACATCCTCTTATAATTTTGTTATTTAGATTTATTTTAAGCACTGTGTATATCTTTTTTTAAGGTATAACAATAGTTCATGATAATTTCTCCCATTAGGAGAAACATTTTAGCAGAAATATTTCATATATCTTAAAATCTAAAACGATTTTTGCAAGGGTTTTGTTTGGCTAGGCAGATGGTCTAATTTAAATACCGTAAAACAAGTTCGTGGTAGCAAAACTATAATGAAAATAATATTACGATATATTATGAATAACCTTAGCTATTTACCAAAAACTTTCTTCTTGTGATACTCAAATTACAACACAATAAATTTACAGCTCGAAGTTAACTAAGCGTCCAAAGCGATATGACATCACCTACTGACAAGTTTAGCTGATTGTTTGTTTTAACAATCGTCGAAACTATGCGTGCTTGTGTATTAAATCTGTTAAACGTTTCATTAGCTTCAATATAGTATACGTTAGAAAGAGCCAAACATTGTTTCGGCTTTTCATTTTAATATTATTTGAGACAACTACGTCACCACCGTATAACGGTCGATGGGCGCTTATCGGGGGTAAAACAGTCCACCGTAAAACGGTGGCCGGGCGCTCGAGAGGTTATTTTAAAGTTAAAGGAGTTATATAATCGATTAGTCTATGTTTAATGCCGGCTGTACACGCTCGTCGAGACACCACGAGACAGGCCTAGAGGCGAGCGTTATTTAACATTGTTCTTAAAAACTTCGCGTTTTTCTTTATAAATATTATAACATGTATAGTTTTCTTTGTGAATAAACATTTAAAGTGTATATAAATATTTAGTGTACATAAACAGACATATAATTGGTGTAAATAAATAATAAATATTTTTTGTATTAAGTTAATTTTTGTGTATTATGTGGATCATAATAATTATGTGATGTGATGGACAATAATACTTAAATACTTACATATTTTGTGACTGTATAAAATTGTACAAAGGTACTAATATTGACAATGTCGCGCACATGTTATAATACCTATAACCTGTTACGTATTCGTAATCATAACATAACACAGTTAAACTAATATTATAATACCTACCTATAATATGTTAATATTTTCGTAATTATAACATAACACAAACGCAAAACTAACCTACGCTATACTGTATACATATGTAACTAATTACAAAAATAAGCAGTTTTGAAACTAGTTACTCATATCCACGAAACTACGTACAACCGATTACGTCCAAGACGTTACGACCCATGTCTAGACAGGGCGAGTACGAGTGTGTACAGGGTGCTCTCGTCGTGTCTCGTCGCGTCTCGTGTCCCTCGTGCGCTCTCGGAAGCGTGTCGGTTTTTTGCGCTCGAGTCAAAGGGTCTCGTAGGTATCGCGATGAAAACCGAGAGCGAATGATGATATTACTTAACGTGTATAACACGTATAATCAAGCAGAAAAATGCAAACTGTATTATGACATTTTAATATGTAAAAAGTCAAAGGTCGACATTATAACTACACATCAAAGTCTCTACGAAAACGTACTTATATATAATCGTTAGGTTTTAATTGCTGCTAAAGAATATTCTGTATTTTGTGTACACTTAGTTAAAGAGGTAAAATATTTTGTATTTGTAATTTCTGTTTTGTCTCAAGACGACATAGGTGATTTTATTGTTAATAACTTTTTTTTTGATGATAATGTATAAAGAAGTGTAATACACTGTAAGAAAGTTTATTAAATACAGTGTTTAATGATATTATTGATTTTTTTTAATTTCATTTAAAATATATATGTACTTAAATTTATGAAGAAACATGTGTTTTTTCCGGGACTACTTGAACCTCTCTTTTTCTTTACATAATTACAGTCATCTTTCAATAGATCCTGCTAAGTTTTACAAATCTCATAAAATATTTCATACTCTTAATACCGATATCAATATTTAAGTCTTAAGTGCCAGGTTTATTGAATAATTATTCACTTTATTATATATATATATATATATATATATATATATATATATATATATATATATATATATATATATAATTTTTTTTACATATTGTATAACAGGTAGTCGCTAACACTTTCGATATCGATAGTACGCAAGACGACACAAGTATGTGCGCGGGTGACTGGACGCAGGGAGACACTACTTGGAGCTAGCGCGTCGCCCGTTGCTATGGTTTCGCTTCCCCCGTATGTCATACCGCACCGCACTGTTCATCTTTCGTGGCGCAAGCCGCAAGCTATACACTATTCTATTCACCGTACATGGTACTGTTACGGTAAATTAATAGAAACTATCCACCATCTCCTTCTTAGCAATGGGTTATTAATTTTATTTTTAGTAAATGTGTAAAAAATATAATAGTTCAAAGGCAAAACGCAGCAAGCGGGCATATGGAGTTCAAACTTCAAATGATACAACGAGTGTGTACATGGTGTGTTCTCCGTCGAGCCTTTACGTGATGAGAGGCACACGAGGTGACGAGATGAGCGTGTTCAGCCGCCATGAGCTACATACATCTAGGGTTGCCAGGTCTTTAAACCGAGAAGCCGAACAGACCATCCAGCTTTGCCAGACATTTTGGTAAAAAAGGCCGGACACCCTTAATTATTCAGTCTTAGTATAACACGATAATATATTTTTTTAAAGTAAAACAATGCTAACCTTATATCATTTACTACAAAATTTTAAATTAAAAGAATCAGTGTTCTTTATTATTAATCATTCAATATTCATTACAATATTAGTTTCAATAATTGCAATAGGTAGTATGTATTTAAGTACATGAAAAATGTAAAAAAATGGTCAAATATAAAAAGCCTGACAAATGCCGGACAGGCCTGGACACCGTCTAATTTGGCCGGACACGCAAACAAAAAGCCTGACTGTGTCCGCCTTTATCCGGACGCCTGGCAACGCTACATACATCTGTATACAATACAGTATAGCGTAGGTTAGTTCTGTGTTTGTGTTAGGTTATGATTACAAAAATATTAACAGGTTATAGGTATTATAACATTAGTTTAACTGTGTTATGTTATGATTATGATTACGAATATATAACATTTTATAGGTGTTATAATTATAATATGCGCGTGACATCGTCAATATTAGTACTTTTGTACAATTTTATGGTCACAAAATATGTAAGTGCCTAAGTATTATTGTCCATCACATCACATAATTTTTATGATCCACATCTTGCGTGTAAGCCATTAACTATCCCGAAGGGACTCTTTACTCTCGTTGTGCGAGTCGTATATCGTGTTACGTACCTACCTATATTCATCTTAATAATAATCTGTTCAAAACGAAACGCTTACGCGAGCGCCGGTCGTGGTGTGTGTCAACTGCGTACGTAAAATAATCATTACATTTTGTCCACGAAACTGGGTATACGATTATCAAGCTCGTAAGCAGTTTCTGAAACCGATTATGTTAAATAATGCTCACCTCTAGGCATGTCTCGTGGTGTCTCGACGAGCGTGTACAGCCGGCATTAAAATTGGGTTTTGATTTTAAAGTTTAGCAAAACATGTACTTGCTTTTCTATCAGACATTTGATGTATATAAAAAACACCTTATAATTTATTTGATAATTTTTTTTGAGAAAGACAAAAACAATATCAATAAATATTACTATGTAAATATTATTATATACTAAATATATATATATAATAACACGGACTTAATAATAGGTACTAATTATAACTTAGAACATAAATGAAAAACTCATGACAAGCAAAGTGGCTCAGGACCATGCTTTGCGGCATTCTTTGGAGGAGGATGTTTAGTAGTGGACTTGTGAAGAGCTGTAATGATGATGATGATTCGAAAACTTGCACGATTAAATTATAAGAAATCGACGCTTTTTTATATAGGATAGGGTGACAAACGAGCACACAGTTCACCTGATGGTAAGTGGTTGCTGCGGCCCACAGACATCTACATCTATCCTCGATTACGAATCAAAATGCAGATGCGTTGTCACCCGTGAGGACTAAGATGAAATGCCTCGTTTCCTTTAAAAAGTGTCTCTGGTTCTCTACACTCACTATACGAAACACAGCATCATTAAGCTACTATTTTACATTGATATTCTGTGAGAGCGTGGTCCCTCCCCGGTCGAACCGACCCATTCGTGCTACAACTATACTTCTAATATAACTGCATGGTTCTACCACGTATAAACGACGTGCTTCATTTTTTTTCATTTTAAAATTGTTCTCGTAATAATCTGATTGTAAATAAATGTTCGTTATTTTTTTTCATAAATAGCTTATTGATTAAAACAAATGTTTAAAAATAATTAAATCGCGCTAATTAAAGTAGTAGGAATGTTTGAAGTTGAAATTGCCACTAAAAGACTGATAATTGGGTCATCCACCCTACAAAGCGTGAATATAAAATTTTAATCAGATGCGTGTAATCACTCTGGGAGCTTGTAGCAAACTAAACTCGCGGCCAACGTGTGGACGCGGCGACCAAACTCTGCCAACAATCCTTTGATCTTTTGTAAAAAACCGACACCACACGGATCTCGCGCCAACTTGCGGGCCATCGTTCCAATACATACCAATAAAGCCCAAACACCCCGTCTACACGTTGGCCAATGCTATTGGCCACTACATTCGCCACTGTGTTGGCCAACGTGTAGAGGCGCCGTTATACCATCCTACCATCCGCTATTTGCCAGTGAAAGTCCCGTCAAAATCGGTCCAGCCATTTCGGAGATTAGCCGGAACAAACAGACAGGCAAAAAAATTAAAATTGTGTTTTTGTTATAGGTACCGTATATATACTTTCATTACGCATTATGTAAAAAGATGTCATTTCGACATCACAAATGTTCGCGACGGCCTAACAACGCTAAGAAACAAAGTGATAAAGAATATTGTTTTTTGTATTAATAGTGAAATTACCGACAAAACTGAGTGAAAACGTGTAATAGTTGTGTAGCATGTTTATAACTCTTAGTATATTTGTATAGAATGTCGTTTTGATAATAAGTGATATAAACAACTTTTATTATATTACAAAAAATCGACCAATCACAGCGCGTCTTATCGTAAAACTCTCTAGAAGTTTTTTTAATTAACTGCGTAATAGTTCATACCAAAAAATAATGAAAATAATTTTATGTTCTAAAAGAGTTGTAAATATGATATTGAATTAGCATAAGGCTTATAGATTAAGAAAGTGTAGGAATATTTTGTACAATTAAACGCATTTGATAGTTATATAAAAATTAAAGAATTAATGTACCCAAATATTATGGAAATTTGGGACATTTCGTTTAATAACTTTTAAAATTGTAATGTTTTGAGTAACCTTTATGATATACTAATAAAGTACCAGAATACCGATTTGATGATGTATAGCATGTTAGTGTAGCAATTAGTTTTGTATAGAAAATATTGTAATTTATGCCATTTGCATAGTGAAAAGTTTATGCAATAAAGAGGCAAAACGGAAAATGGCAAGCGGCTCACTGCAAGGTATTGCTAAAGTCTACCTTAGGGGCTCGGGACCCAGTAGTAGTGTAGTAGTGTGAAGAACTACCAGTGACAAGCAGTTGTATCCGGTAGTAGCTGAAGTGACTAGTAGCAGTATATAGTGAATAGTGAAAGTGTTAGCTAGCCGAAAAACGTCGTAACTAATATTCGCAGTTACATATAGTGAAAGTGATAGCTAGCCGAAAAAGTTCGTAACTGATATTCGCAGTTACATATAGTGAAAGTGTTAGCTAGCCGAAAAACGTCGTAACTGATATTCGCAGTTATATATAGTGAAAGTGTTAGCTAGCCGAAAAACGTCGTAACTGACATTCGCAGTTACATACAGTGAAAGTGTTAGCTAGCCGAAAAAGATCGTAACTGATATTCGCAGTTACATATAGTGAGTGTTAGCTAGCCGAAAATGGTCGTAACTGATATTCGCAGTTACATACAGTGAAAGTGTTAGCTAGCCGAAAAAGGTCGTAACTGATATTCGCAGTTACATACAGTGAAAGTGTTAGCTAGCCGAAAAAGGTCGTAACTGATATTCGCAGTTACATATAGTGAGTGTTAGCTAGCCGAAAAAGGTCGTAACTGATATTCGCAGTTACATATAGTGAAAGTGGTAACTGATATCCGCAGTTACACAAGTGATAAAATCAGCTACTTTAGTTGATAATAGCTGCTAGTCAGTAGTGTTAGAAAACCAGCTACTACCAATAGATATTTGATACTACCGTACAATTTAAAGAAATCTTTTGAAACATACAGTGACCAACCAATAGTGAACAACCGTAGTTCAACAACCGTGATCAATAAACAATAGTTATAAAATTTCGCGACTAATCAATCAGTCGAACCGCTGGCCACTACCTTGCTATTTGTATTTATTAATCGTGCATTTTGATTTGAACCTCAGTCCACAATATCTCAGCGGCACCCACAAAGACGGCAGTGAAAGTACCCACCGGAACCTATAGGTGTAGGACGTGAGCGACTCGCGAAGTATCTTCGACAACATTTACTCCGGAGAGTTTCGCCCGTCCGGCACAACAAACATACACTGATTATGGATGTCGCCGCCGGATGACTTAAAAAACCAAATTACTTTTAATAAAATTAATTTAAAAGAACTACTATAAAGAAGGAAGTCTATAGTCTCTGCCTACCCCTCTGGGTGACAGGCGTGAGTGTTTATGTTATGCTATGTAACTATAAAGATTTTACAAATTAATAGCTAATACTAATTTAATCTACACTTGTTCGATGCTTGAAACGAAGTGACGCTGACGTGACATCGTGGAGTTGCGTATATATAATGCTGTGTTGGCTGACGCCGCAGGCATCACTGTGAACCACGGAGCAAAATGAACCCACGGCAGCCGCATTTCCCATCAAGTTAGCAAATTGTCTCGCGACATTAGATTTCCGGTAAGGAACTGTCGGTTGACACCGCGTGCGTCGTTGTAAGTCCACGTCGACCGAGTTTCCCATCAAGTCAGTATAACTGCCTCGTGGAAATAATGTTGAAATATTGTGTGGTAATATGATGTTGCTGCGTAGTTCGCGGTTTGGAGGGAGCATCCATATAACACATTCCAATTTTATTTATTTGTATATATCCAATACCTTTAAGGGGAAATTTAATCTCAAATGGCTTAGCAAGATCCTTCGTTATGCCGAAAATATTGCAGCATTAATTTTGAAATAAATATATGGTAAAGTTAAGGATTAATGTTAAGGATTATGTTAGACGAAAACACGATTTCGTAAAAATTTTTCCATTGAAAAAAACCAGTTACCTCCAAAATAAACAATAAAGCGCTGTTATTCATAAAATACTTCAAATATGATCATGAAACTTTGCATACTAACTGAACTAACTATAAAGCAGTGCTTATGTTATTTACTTTTTTTTAAATACCATTATTTTCACTGTAAAAAGAAATTTCCTAAACTATCGGCCTCTTGAAGCGTGATTCCTGCCGCCCGGTCACTTCGCTTCGGCCTTTGAAGAGGGAGGTTGTGTCGCTTACGAACAGAATACACATTACGCAACAGAACGACGTAAAATTAAAATGGGAAATAACCGTATTAAAAATAAGAAGCGACTGGGTTGGCATTAAGAAACAGGCATAAATATGATAAATAATGAAATAAGTGTCTAACGACCTATATATATATATATATATATATATATATATATATATATATATATATATATATATATAATCAGAATCTCGGAAACGGCTCCAACGATAGTAGTATATTTTTTTTCAAACACGAAAAATAATGATCGAGAAGATCGAAAAAATTTATTCATATTTCATCAGTTTGTAATTTGTATCTAAATATAATTTACAAAAAAACACGATTTCCAAAAAAAAGTTACGAGAAAGGCTCGGTCATGCAGGTTATAAAGATAATTTTAATTATTATATAGTTTTTATCAGGCGGCTCGTACACTAAACTGCCATTTTATATCTTTCGTTTGGCTTTTGGAACTGGCTGATTGCCAGACTGGACGACGTCAATAGTTTACTAATGCGTAAATAGTATCACACTTGTATTTCGGGTCACTAGTGCCAAATTCAAGGACACGGTCACACATTTCAAAACTAGTTATTTATTATTTTTTAACAGAATAGAAAGGTTTTCATATATATATATATATATATATATATATATATATATATATATATATATATATATATATATATATATATATAATTGTTCTGTCCGTGATTAAATTTTGTGTGTGTGATTAAGTGTATTCTTTTTTTTCTCTTTTTTATAGAATGAGGCTGACAAACGAGCACACAGTCCACCTGATGGTAAGTGGATGCTGTAGCCCAAACACATTTACATATATGCTCGATTACGAATCAAAATGCAGATGCGTTGTCACCCTTGAGGACTAAGATATAATTTCTTTTTTAAAATTTATGTGACCATGAACTTACAGTCCACCTGATGGTAAATGGCTACTGCAGGCCATGGACATCTGCAGCCAACTACAAACAAACAAGGCTACAGGTGTGACGTCACCTCTGAGGACTGAGATGCAATGTCTCACAGCGTATCTCTTCCAGCTCCCTGTACAATTCAGACCGGAACCCAGCACTGCGCGTACTGCTACTTCGCTGCAGCAATAGGTAAGGTAGGTTGTGGTAGAGAGGGTAGAGAATGGGGGGAGATTAGAATACAGGTGAAATAGTAGTGGTGGAGAAGGAGAAGAGGATTACGTGATAACGCATTGATTTTGTGTTGGAAGATGTAGAGTTGGGTGCAATTTAAGGTGGACTGTGTGGTCACCCTATCCTATAAAAAAAAGGAAGGTAATGGTGAAATTTTGTGTGTTTGTCGACTACAATGGGTACAATTATACGTGGTAGAGCCACGCTGCAGCTATATTATGGTTGTAGCACGAATGTGTCGGCTCGACAAAGTAAGAACCACGCTCTCACAGAATGCCAGCGCAAAATAGCAGCGTAATGCAGCTGTGTTTCGTATGGTGAGTGCAAAGATCCGGAGACCCTTTTTACTGGAAACGAGGCGTTCCATCTTAGTCCTCAAGGGTGACAACGCATCTGCATTTTGATTCGTAATCGAGTATATATGTAAATGTGTTTGGGCTACAGCATCCACTTGCCATCAGGACTGGACTGGAACCCAGCACTGCACGCACCGCCACTTCGCTGCAGCATTAGTCAAGATGGTGGTACCTACCCAGTTAGACTCCGGGAACACTATTTGACATGAAACGAGGCATTCCAACTTAGTCTTCAAGGGTGACAACGCGCTGTGTTAAATACGCTAGTACCATAGTTATACTAGGGGTGTCGGAAGTTTAACTTTAGTAACAAAGATAATCCTTAAACTAGACATACTCTTCGTTTTGTAATAAATTTATAAGTTCATGGTTTAAACTTAGTACTAACCCTAGTACTATATTTAATCCGTGTTTGGGAATAAGACAGTTAATGTTTCTTTTAGAAGTGCATTTTTATTCTTGAGGATAAAGGCAAATTACTATTAGCCACAGTATCTCCTTATCTACCATCAGGTAGACTGTCTGCTCTTTAGTCTCACTAGTACCATAAAAATAAGCTTGTAGATACCTGATTACAGGTCACACAATGTCTACAGGAAACTTATCGCAGCTGAAAACTAAGATAAAAATGTCTCCGTCATTTTTTCTATATAGCCTTTAACAAGTTCACTACTGAACATAGCATCTACTGCCTAGGGGCAAGAACATAGAATACTATAATATATACATAATAGAACGGGGGAGTGGGCGGAGCCCGTGTAGCCACTAACATGTCAATTCATACCTATAAATGTCAACACAAATCAATCGTTTCCAATTTTAGTGTCAAGCGTCGCTACATGCAAATTATTAAAAAAATAGCAAATTGTGCAATAATTACGTGTCGAAAAAACAGCGGAAAATGGAATTAAAAAAAAAGGAGACATATCCTACAAAAGGGTAAGTCGAAACTAATTATATTTTGTGAATACTAGCCTGTTCGCCAAGCGAGCGCGCGCCATGTTATACTCCCGTTCACTCGGGACCTTTTTTGGCGGGAAAATTTGTAAGTTAGCAAATTTTTTGCTATATTGCAAATTTTGCTATATTTTCACTTTGAGACAATATTTATGGATAAAACTTACAGGAATTCTTGTTGAATGTATAAACTATCGAATAAAATTATTTTTGGTTGCTAGAAATTGTAATAAAATACGTAAATTACCCTGTATAGCATAGTAGTAGCATATACTTCAATTTTAGTGACAAAATTACTACTAATTTGAATTCTACACTTTTGTTTTTGGAGAAATTTATATCAAATTGTTTGGAAATATGTATATTTTTATGTTTTATGTGTTTCCATTCGTTACTCATACCAAAATATTAAAATATTATAAAAATTAAAAAAAAATAAAATAATATTTTATCTGTATGACATTTCGAACAATATTTCTAAAATATGTTTGTGTGAATTTGAAATAAATACAACGTCATGCTATTTGAAATAAATACGAAAACTATTTTTACTTACATTTTACACTAAAAATAAATGAGAATTTGAAAAATAACACATTTATAACTCACCTGCCAAAACGGGCTTTCCGGAATTTGAAGTACTTTTGGCAATTTACTTTTCACTTTTTATACCACAAATTACATATCTACGTGTTTACTATATTACAAGGAATATAAAAAAGTATAATACTTTCGTTTTTAGTCCAGACACAAATATAAAATTCTATAAAAAAGACGGAGCACCTTCAACAAAGTGACACGTGGAACGCCGGAAGTTCAGAGTGATTTCTTTTTTTTTTTTTCTAAGAAACATTGCCAGGTTATGGTTTAAAATAAAAGAGCATATCTTTGTCTTTGATACTAATATCTATTGCATAGTGTCTTTGGTTTTGTTTAAAACGAAAAAATAATTTTTTCATAGGTAGACATGTTTACATAATTCTGATCTAATTCGATCACTACTTGGCGGGCGTAAGGTTGGTATTGCGCGATCGAAGGTGAGCTAGGCTTGGTTAACAGGCTAGAAACAAAAATAAGGAAATATTGATGTGTCAAAAACATTACATTAACAAAAGTCTAAAATGTGTAAATTCGCTCAGTCTGTCAACACAGCGAATCGGGTTTGTAGTAGCGATAACTGATAATAAGTAATTACTTGTATGTGTGCTCCCGGCGACACCGATCCTCGTACAAAATAAGGTTGACAGCCAATCTTGCATTATAGTATTGTATGGGCAAGAAAGAAGTCCTACCACCTGACACAACGAACACGGGAATACAGTAATTAAATTTAATCTCAACTGTTGATACTCTTTGATGTTTCACAATGTTTACCTTTGCCTCGGTTTAATGTCTAAAGTTATTGAGTTTTAAATTTTCTAACAAAACAGAAAGTAAGACGTTACATAATGCTATTTGAAAATTTAATTTTTCATTGCTTAATATTAATTATTCATTATACATTACTACTAGCGATCCACCCCGGAACCTCACGGGTGATTGATTCTACTTCACCTTCACGGAAGTGCAAGCAATATGGTGACAAAGTTTTAGCGCAAACTGATGAACGGTATGGTAGCGCATAAATTACGAACAAACATTAATTTTTTATTTTATTTTTTATTTATATATCTTATCTTCAAGGGAAACTTACACAATTTTAGTCTAATACATAACACATATTAATCTTACATTCAACAATAAAGTTTCCACTGTTAAGTAACGCATCGACGATCGCACATCATGCATACTTAGGTTTGCAAAAACTAAGGTTAAGTCAAAGTAAAGTGTAATATTAAAGTGAAATATTTATTTAATTATCAATTTAACTATTATCCATTACAGTTTCAATTTCCTTTTTAAACTGTCCAAATGACAGAGAAAATATATCAACATGTGAAAAGTCGTTATTATAGTTATGTATTATATTATAATAAAACAATTTATTATTAATGCGGTAGAGCCACGCTGCAGCTATAATATTATGGCTTTAGCACGAATAGGTCGAATCGACCGGGGGAGGACCACGCTCTCACAGAATACCAGCGGTAAAATATCAGCTCAATGCTGCTGTGTTTCGTATGGTGAGTGTAGAGAAACGGAGACCCTTTTTACTGGAAACGTAGCGTTCCATTCTAGTCCACAGGGGTGACAATGCATCCGTATTTTGATTCTTAATCGAGAATAGATGTCTATGGGCCACAGCAACCACTTACCATTAAGCGTCGTCCCTAATTGCCAACGATCGTAGGTAACTTCAAACGATGCGATTTCGTCGCACGACGAAATTGAACACACATTTCTTTAGTGTCCTAATTGACGCTTGCAAGTCATCGCGCGAGCACAGGAAACGCTTAATAACGATCGTACGATGGGTTTGATCGTACGATCGTGCAATCAAAGCTACAAATCTCTTTTGAGTGTCCTAATTGGTCACGCGTCTTCGCGCGAGCTCAGCAACGTATGGGCAACCGGTGAGTCAAGTTAGAGACGAGTAGAGTCCTAAGAGGTATCTAAGAGATTAAAAACTGTGCATCTCAGTCATAGAGAATATAACCACTAGAGAGCGTATAGTCAGATTTCTTCTAAGCACACGACTCACTACTGCGGGCCGGGGGACGAGGAAGAACGCGTGGCTGCAAATGGTCAAGTTGCGTTATTATGGCTATCGTTGGGGTTGCTCTTCTTAATAAAGAAAAATATTCGATATCGATAAAATGGATTTTATCATTATGAAAAATACTCAATTAAAATAATAGAAATAACAATCAGTTACAACGAAAACATGTATTTATTATATTATTATCGATTTATAAAATGAATTAATTTGTTATATTTATTTCGAATTAAAGTTTAAGGGTCCTGATTGTTTTTTGTAAAAAAATATAAATAAGCGTCTACATATTTGTAAATTATGCATCTTGCTAATTCAATTAAATGATTTGTTGATTCTATTTAAAATTGATGAAAATGAATATCCGGGAATCAATAACACCCAATCAGAGATTTTAAAACCGATTTTATAAAATAATTGTCATTATATTTCGAAGACAGCACTTTTGAACCACTCTCATTGGTCTCCACCTAAATAAAAATTTTACAACGACGACAAATATCTATTACTGTAGTGGATCCGTACAATAACTTGTCTTTAGTGTCCTTTTGAAATTGTAAGGCGTTCTGATTTGGTACACCAATCTAATTTAACTAGGTAGATATAAACTTTAACTAGGAAAAAATACCGACGAACTGAGAACCTCCTCTTTTTTCTGAAGACGGTTAAAAGTAGATAAGTATTTTTTCACAGTGTGTGAATTGAATAATCTTTTTATTAATTTTAATTTTATTATTTTCGATATCGACTTTCAGCTATTAAAGATAACAGTAAGGTACTAATTCTTACGATAAACATACAAAGAGAAAGAAAGGGACAGAAGCATTAGAATTGTCTAATAATAGAAAGAGACTTTTCCAAAAGACATCAACGCGCGACTCAACCATGTCGTCATTTACCCAGCCACCGTTTTAGATAGACCCCTGCGGTGGCTCATAATCTGAATTAATCAATAATTACAACCACTAAACCAACCAAGCAGTTAAAGTATATACGGTACTTATAACAAAAATAATAATAATTTTGAAAATGTACGTCTGTCTGTCTGTCTGTTTGTTTCGGTTAATCTCTGAAACGGCTGGACCGATTTTGACGATACTTTTACTGGCAGATAGCTGATGGTATAAGGAGTTACTTAGGCTACTTTTATTTTAGAAAAATAATTAGGATTCCGCGTAAAAAAATCAAAACATATCACATCCAATCATAATAAACTTCACGGGGACAAAGTCGCGGGGAACGCCAGTTAAAAATAAATTACGCCTCGAATAATCTAGACTTTCAACGAATTTCGCAGCAAGAAGAAGTGAATACAAAAGCTATTCGCATGCTATTATTTCAGGCTTTTGTTACGTTCACAAAAGAAAGAAAAAAAGAGTTGGCAAATGATCGTGACACATAGAGGCTGTACCCCACTACTTTGCAATGAAAATATGTTCAGGGTTAAAAAATTCCATATTCACTAGCTTTAATTTCGCCACTAGAATCGAATTTTGGTCACTAGATAAAATAGTTACAAAAGAATATTATTCTAAACATATAATACTATAATACACAATAGAACATCTGTCAACCTTATTTTGTACAAGGGTCGGTGTCGCCGGGAGCACACATACAAGCAATTACGTCGTATTATCAGTTAATCACTACTACAAACCCGATTCCTGTGTTCGCAGACGGATTTTAATACATATTTATTTGTAAATAGCGTGCAATTTGGCATTTTTTAAATAATTTGCATGCGAAATTTGTAAACGATTTTAACGTCAAAACACATCTCGTGTACATTTATACGTGTGAATTGACGTCTTGTGGCATTTTAGTGGCTACACGGACTCCGCTCACAACCCCGTTCTATTATGTATGTATTATAGTATTCTATGATTCTAAATATTGTCGATTAAGTTTGGGAATCTGAGCTCCATATTAACACCACCTTCATTACAATCACAAGTACACTGTTGGACATATTTGTCCCCCACAAATTGTCACACAGTACGGTCCTGAGCTACGATTAAAGATCACATATACATATACACTCACGCCTGTCACTCAGAGCGGTAGGCAGAGACTACAGACTTCCATTTTTTCCATTCTGCAAGATCGGCTTGTGTATTGTAAAAATATTACATTAGTTTTTACAACACTAAGTTATTTAATTCAGGTGGATAGATAAATAATAAATCTTAATATATATAAATTACGTGTCACGTTGTTTGTCCGCAATGGACTCCTAAACTACTTATAATAATAATAATAAAGCTTTATTTCTCTACACATTTACAGAGTTATCAAAATTATAAATACATACATAGAACTATTAGAAAGTTCTTCTTATTTTATGTAGTCCCTCTTGGTTAACAGCCTCCACCAATTTGAACCATTCTTCACGGTTTTTGGCAATTTGGCCAAATGGGCCCTTCCATTTTGTCGTTTGGTAGGTCCATTTTTTGTCCTGGTATCTAGCAATGTATCCTGCCCATTTCCATTTTTGTATTTGACTATGCTGAAGTGCATCCGTTAATTTCGTTTTCTTTGGAATATCTATATTTCTTGTTTTTTGTATTCTCCTTAGTTTAAGGATGCTCCTCTCCATAGCATGTTGACAAGACAAAATTTTGTTTTTCACTCTTTTGGTGTACACCCATGTTTGGCTTGCAATGTTAGACTTGGGAGGATACACGAGTCCATTATGACCTTTTTCATTTTTAGGCTGTAATTTCCTTAGAGAATTTCTTTTTGAGCCCAATATTTTTTCCACGCTATATTTATTCTTCTGTCTATTTCCTTTTCAGTGTTGTTTAGTTTGAAAGATATCAATTTGCCTAAATATACATAATCATCAACATATTCAATGGATTTTCCTTCTATTTTGATTGGTTTTTTGGAGCTGTTTGTAATTATTTTTGTTTTAGATGCATTCATTTGAAGTCCTGCTTTTTGGCTTTGGGTGTTCAGGCTCTGAAGCACGATTTCTAATTCAGTTGCAGATTCACTAAATATAGCTATGTCATCAGCAAATCGTAAATGTGTTAATCTTTTATTTAGTATCCATATACCTTTGTTTATCCATTCTAGGTTTTGAAATATGTCTTCAAGGACGGCTATAAATAGTGTGGGTGAAAGAGGGTCACTTTGCCTCACTCCTTTACCAATTTCTAACTCTTCTCCATGTCGTTCTAGTTTTATTTTGCTTGTACTCTTAGCATATATGTTCTTTAGCACACTTATGTATTTTTCATTTATTTTGTTTTTTCTCAAAGCCTTCCATATACATGAGTGTGATATGCTGTCAAAAGCCTTAGCATAATCTACAAATGCTATGTATAACGGCATGTTATATTCTTTGTATTTTTTTATTATTTGTTCCATAGCATGTATATGATCCATTGTTGAGTAGCGTGGTCGGAAGCCTGCTTGCTCTATCGGTTGGTTTCCTTCTATGTCTGGGGCTATTCTACTTAGGATTATCGAAGAGAACAATTTATAGATTGAAGATAGTAAACTAATTGGTCTATAATTGTTGATGTAAAGTGGATTTCCTTTTTTATAGAGTAGTATTATGTTTGAGCTGCACCGTTGTTTTGGTATTTGTTCTTGTTGTATGATTAAGTTGAATAGTTTCGTCAGGTAGCTTACTAGAATAGGTGACCCAAGTTTTAGAGCCTCATTTGTGATTTTATCTGGCCCTGGGCTTTTTTCAGACTTTAGTCTTTTTATATGCCTTTCTATTTCCCCTTCACTTAAGTTGCTTCTTCCAGTAGGGATTCTCTTTTATGTTTACTTTCAAGTTGTTCATCCTTTTGGGTTTCATCTTGAGATGTTCTTATGTAAAACTCCGAGTAGAAAGTTGTTGCACGCTTTACTATGTCTTCTATGTTTCTTGTTTACTCTTTTCCATCTTGTAGACCTTGTATCCAAGTTTTATGCGTTGACAACTCTTTAAGAGCTCTCTTTGAACTTTTATATGTTGCCATATTTCTCTCTATGATTATTCTTCTATGTCTTTCGTAGTCTTGCCTGATTGCTCTGTTTGTTTTCTTATATATCGTATAGTTCTTTTAATTCGTGTCTCATTTCTTTAGATTTTTCTCTTTTAGATAGGAGTTCCGTACGTTTAGAAATCAGTTCTTGTGTTTGTTCAGTAATAATTTTAGGCTTTTCGTTACTGGTTTTAAATGCTTTATCCTGTTCTAGACTATTTGTGATGGTTTTTTCCAGCTCTCTGCTCAGAGTTTGTATATTTTCTGTGTTCTTCATTGTTTCTTCTAGTGTTGTATTTTCTTTTAGCTTTTCTAGATAAGTTTCTTTTTCTTTTGAAGTCTTTAGCATATTATGTGGGGCTTTAAATGATTTCCTGTTCATAGGGTCCGGAGATTCAGTGAACATCTGACCATTTTATGATCCGATGGGAAGTTTATATTGCTTAAAACCTCAAAATTTGTGATTACTTTGGGGTTGTAACTTAGTATGAATTCGATTTCGTTTTTTGTGTTGTTGTCTGGAGAAATCCAGGTCCATTTGCGAGAGTTTCTCTTTTTGAAATATGTGTTCATCAATGATAGTTTGTTTTCATATGCGTATTGAATTAATCGTTCCCCACGTGGATTTCGTTGACCATATCCGTACCGTCCCATTAATTTATGTTCTTCATGTTTCGGGTACCCAATTTTTGCATTTAAGTCTCCAATCACTAGTAATGTCTAATCTGCTTGTTCTTGCGCTTTTTGTAAATCCATGTAGAAACTTTAAATTTCTTCCTCACTGGAGCTCTCAGTGGGGGCGTAAACTTGAATAATAGACAGTGATACCTTGTTGAAGCTCATTTTTAACACAGCAACTCTTTCTGATATGCCTACGAAGCTCACGATATTTTGTTTCAATGTTTTCTTTATTAAGAAGCCTACGCCATAGAGTCCTAATGTCTCACCAATGTAACAGAAAATGTATTCGTTATGTTATTCTATACTGTACCCTAGTTGTTTAATTTCGGCGAGCCCTATGATGTTCTAGTTATTTTTGGCTATTGGATTATCTAATTCTAATAGTCTTGTCATTGATGATAGTGATCTTACGTTATAGGTACATATTTTTAAGTTGTGTATTTCTTCAGATTCATAGTTTAAATTTCCAGATTTTCTGCTCTTATAATTATTGGTTTTATTCAATGGAGGGTTGTGGTCTTCTTCCCCCACGGTGACCAGCTGGCTTGGGGTTCTGATGGTTATATTTTTATTTTGTTGTGTTGTTTGATTTGTCTTATTCGGATTCCAGTTTAGGGAGGAAGTTTTTAGTTTTTTGAAGTTTTTGGTTCAGACACCGATGATGCTCTACCTCGTGCTGCATAATTGAAGTATGCTTGGTTTTACTATTCCTTGTGTATTATTTGCCGATGGCTCATCAATATGTTTGTCAGTAAACTGTTTCTTCTTGGTGTTTTGTGCCATTGTTTCTGGTGAATCTACCTTTTCTCTTTTCCTTTTCTCGCGGTTAGAATCTTTTGGGTTTTTTACTACTAACTTATCATATTTCAGATATGCTAAATTTCCCTTCTTTCTTTCTTCTTCTAGCATTCTAGGAGATTTTTGCGAGTTTTTAGAACCTCTTTAGGAAAGTCTTCTTTAAGATAGATGCCTTTGGGCAGGTTAGATTTGTTCTTCTGGAAAAATGTTTTTTACATGTTATTGTCAATGGCACCACTACCAGTCGGTTTTCTTATTTGAACGTTGCCCAATTCTATAGATTTTGGCTATCTCTTGACTGTCTAGGTGTACACCCGTCTCCACTATTATATCTTTCAAATAGTCTACTAATTCACATTCTGTTTTCTGTTTCTCTTCTATGCCGAAAAATACTAAATTGTTCTTTCTCTTTTCCTTTTCCATGAACTCTATGTTCTGTTCAAGGATTGTTATTTTCGTTAACCTAAACTACTTAACCGATTTTAATCAAATTTGCACACTGTGTGCAGTTTGTTCAAACTTAAGAGATAGGGTAGTTATTTGGCCAATGAGTGACCCAAAATTTTTTTGTGAATCTAAGGATTTTTAATAGTACATGAAAAGGGTCGTCAAAAAGGGCAGAACAATGTCTGCCTGGCAAGCTAGTATTAATATATAAATAGCTCTTTATTTGTCTCAATTCACATGTAATTAACACAAATGTACAATTAAGTACATTTAATGTAGTAGAACCAAGTTGCAGCTATGTTATATAAAGATAAAGCCAATAAAGAACCACACTCTCTGAAAATGCGACATACCATCTTAGTCATCAGGGGTATTAACAAATCTGCATTTTCATACTTAACTGGGAATAGATGAAAATGTCTATGGGCCAAAGTCTCCACTTACTGTCAGTTGCACTGTGTGCTAATTAGTAACTATTATTCTATAAAAAAAATCATATTAATTAAATTACTAAACATAATATTAATTTAAAATTTTACACACAGAATATTAAATTGATTTCATTTATTATATTATAGTCGGTTGTACAAAATTTTTAATTTTAGTACTTGTGTACGTACTGCTAAATTGAATTTAAATTAGTGGTGGTAATGTAAGAAAATCTATCACGCCATTTTGTCTCACTGGAAGCTTAAAAAAGGCTGGAAAAACGTAATGGTCTTCTAGAAATTGGCAGTTTATTATATCTTATATACCCCAACAGACATTGGTTAGGCGTATCAGTATGAACAGATGTTATGTATCTGGTAAGAGTGGTTGCTGCGATGTGTTGTCACCCGTGAGGACTAAGATGGAATGCCTCCTTTCCAGTATATCACTATACGAAACACAGCAGCATTAAGCTGCTATTTTACGCTGGTGTTCTGTGAGAGCGTTGTCCTTCCCCAGTCGGCCGACCCACTCATGCTACAACTATACTACTATTTTTTTAATGTAATTAATCATTTTGAAATACATGACAATCGAACAGTTTACGACATAAAACAGTCATAAGAAAAAAAATCGAGAAGCGGCGATGTAAGAACATCCACTACCCCATCTTGTTCCGTGGGTGGTGAAAAGGCGACAGAGGGAAATTGAAACAGACGATGGGCAGCAGCATCTTCCTTATAACAATCCGAGATAATAAAAAAACTGCTGTTGACAACCCGCTCGCCAAGAGTGGCAACTATGAAAAATCCCCCCTATGAGGCATTCTATGGGAGAGTCCTATATTAAGCAGTGAACTTTTATAAGCTGTAATTGAAGAAAAAATGGGGTTAAAACATATTAACATATTGTAAAAGGTTAAAATGTAATGGTAAAAGATAATTAAGGGCTTTGGCCGTAACGTAACAGGAAAAATACGCTTCCGTCTTTATTATTGATTATATGTTACAATTCGTAGTAGCTCAAGGAGTAAACGCACACCTTAAATTAATATAGTATGCAAGCAAACAAATATGTTACAACATCAACTACCACATATTGTTCCGTGAATGTCAGTGAGGGAAGTAAATTATGATATGGGCAGTAGGGTTGCCCTAATAACAAATAGATAGTTAAAACTGCAGTTACAAACCTTAATGCCAAACAGTGCAACTTTGACTAATATCTCCTCTATGAGGCAATCTACTAAGTGGTCTATGTTCCGCAGTCGACTTAGATGGGCTGTAATGATGATGACAACACGAGAAAACCGAGTTCAGCCACCGCCGCACTGGCACTACTGAAATTGATTATTGATGATTTAGTCAGGTGCTTGAAATGTCGAAAGTTAACATTCTGAGAATAAAAATCTACAGACAGTGATTCGAGGATGTGTAAAGTCCGTCAATTCAATAGGTATTGGGGCAGTGAGGGCTTTTGAGCAGGGTAGATTTGATGAAAAACCCTCTCAGTAATACTTGACTTTAATTTACTTTGACACTAACTGTGCCCAGACTGTGTTGCGGTGTCTTTTTTTGTCAGAAACTCGCGGACGCGCGCAGAATAACTAACCAAAGTATCGTAATTTAATGAATGGTAATGCATAAGATAAGAAAAAAAATCTTTTTTGTCACAAACCTTCACGGGCGAACATGCATCTATTACTAAGTTTAATCGTAATTGGATGAAGGTATAGGAATCTGTTCAGGGTTGTTTTTTCTTATTTTGTTTTTTTTGTGTAATTTTAATAAAAATGTATATGTGTTGGCAATGTAGACAAACCAAGAAAGATTCATTTTTAAAGAGTATTTTAAGCTACAATATATAAAAAAGACCTTATCAACTGGAAATCCCAGTAATTTCATCAGATTTTTTTTTATTACAAATGTTTATATTGTATTTTTATTATATAGTAAACAAAAGTGGTTGATTTTTAAAAAAAATATTCGGCTTAAAAAATCATAAATCATTATTCAAATAATGTTCTCTCTGTCAAATTTTGTTCATGAGGAAAACCATCTGAAGTTATGAACATCCCACACAGGAAATTTTATTGTAACAAACATATTCACAAAACCAGTAAGGTGTACTAATTCATCTAATACGATCATTGTAAATTTCTCATGTTAAAAATAGGATTGTTTTCAGTATTAAAGACATGGGGAAGATATTATAATCACAACACATCCAGACCTAAAACCAAATTTTTTTTGTACTTGAAAAATTACTACAGCACCATCACTTATCTGTAATCCATGTAGATTAACTTTTTTAACTAGATGCACGCTTTGGATATGAGAAAATGATTATATGTATGAATATTTAATAGCAATATTTGTCACAAAATTTTTATTCCAAAAATTTTCATCTAAAGTAAAGTAAAAATTGTATTCTTTTTATAATTAGAACTCTCGAATTTTGAGAGATTAAATGATCTTGATTTCAAGTCGTAATGTCTACAAGACAATAATCGCTGTTTTAAATAAAATATTAGAAGTGTTTAGTAATAAATGTTATATCAGTTTTTTTAACCTTGATCTGAAGTTTGTTTCACCCCTTACTGCATAATCTATGCATGCCACTCCGAGTCTGTACTATCTGAAGGAGGATAAGCATGAAATTCTAAAAAAAGTGTGAATCTAAATAAAAATATATTGGACAGTATTTGGGATAAGCGCTTCACATTATTTTTACAAATGCCATATTAATTTAACAATTGTTTATTTTAATAAATAATACCTCTGCAATAAACAAACACAAAAATAAAAAAAGGCCCATCATAATTACCTAAATTGCAAGGACCTAAAAAAATTTTTTTATAGGATACTGTGACAAACGAGCACACAGTCCATCTGATGGTAAGTGGTTGCTGTGGCCCATATACAACTACATCTATCCTCGATTACAAATCAAAATGCAGATGTGTTGTCACGCGTGAGGACTAAGATGGAATGCCTCTTTTCCAGTAAAAAGGGTCTCCGGTTAGAGTACCGGAGACCCTTTTTACTGGCTCAAACACTCACCATATGAAACAAAGCAGCATTAAGCTACTATTTTACGCCGGTATTCTGTGAGAGCGTGGTCCTTCCCCAGTCAAGCCGACCCATTTGTGCTACAACTATACTACTAATATAACTACAGCATGGCTCTACCACATATAAATTGTTAAAATGTTTCTAATGTTTTAAATGTTATTAAATATAGGACAGTAGTTTTAACATAGCACTTACGAGCTTTATTCGAAATATAAACAATACCAGCTGTTAGATAAATATTTTTAAACTTACGATTCTGCAGCAGCTGTCGGTGACACGAAATCATTCTTGGGATCCAAAAACAAATCTGCACCTTGATGTATGTATTTTCCACCTAAGAGACTATTTTTTTTCTGCGGATAATGTAAACAGAAAAATAATTTTCCATTCAAATTCGGCACTGTAATCTCAATGCGCGAATTCCATTCGTAAGACTCTATTTGTTTAATTTCGTAATTAGGGTAGAAATCACCACAATCACTGCCCTTAGATGCTTCAGTAGGTGTTAATCTCCAAGAATAATGACCGAGGAACTGACCACCACGCATATGTAATAAATATTTACAGATCAAATCTATGCACTGTTTTTTCTCCACTTCGAAATTGACTATCCATGGACTAGTACCGCTATATTCTTCACTACATACTTTAGAAATTAAATAAAATAATAAACCACAAGTCCGCAACACTTTACACACTGGGGCCATTTTTAACTAAGCGCAATAAAGAAAAGAAAACAAGTAACATATATTTATAAGTATACGGACATATTTCTAACGATTGACAGTTCGGCGGCAATTGTTGCCGGAACTGCGGTAGGTGAAGAAAAAGTAAATGTTGTCACATCCGTTACGTAAATGGAGAATAAAGTTTCTATACTTTATGGTACTAACAAAACCATGGAGGTTAGAAAAAAGGAGAACTATCGCTACGTACTAAAGCACAAACTAATAAGAGTACTAACGTAGTACTAAAGCATAGCCCGCCTGTCCTTGAAGATTTGTAGAATTTTAATAAAATTAAATAATAATATTTAAAAAAAATCTCTGTGGAGTAGTTTACCACCGGCGATTTTTCCGGACCGATACGACCCGGGGACCTTCAAGAAAAGAGCTTACTCCTTTCCAAAGGGCCGGCAACGCACCTGCAATTCCTCTGGTGTAGCGGATGTTCATGGGAATTTGTTTTTATTTATTCAAATACAAAAAATTATAGAATAATTGCTGGTATCTCAATTAAAAGAATATAATGACTTTTGGAATACAAAATGACAAAATAATCGCTAACACTTTTCCAATATGACGCAAATGTATGATGACATATACTGTCCAATATTTTGAAACGAATCACCAGTATGGCATCGATTTATGACGTCATTTGCATTGGCCAGTACACTGGGTTCTATTTTGGAACATACGCATAGTGACAAAATGCTTGATATAAACACGGATATATTACTGGATCGCGTACTTCGATTTATCTTTAATTACACTCTAACTGAATTTTATAGATGTCACAAATTCTTTGGTAAGGTTTGGTGGATTTATTAAAAATTTTACTAAATATATAATATATAAATATATATATATAAATAACTTCAAGCTTTTATTGTATTAATTAATCGAAATTTAATAATTTTATGATAATAAAATCTACAATCATAAGCAAGCATCATCATCATCATGATTTGTAACCACCTTAACAACGTATCACTCAGTGCTCAATAATATCCACAAACCACGGTTCTAGGGCATTTGCATCCATCGGCTCGTTACACGTCATTCTTCGTCGTCATTCGTCCATGTCAAAATTTTATAAGGTTATCATTAGGAACACGTTTTCATAAAACATTTCCCACTCCCCTTAACATGGTAGCGGAATTAAGTAAAGATCTACCCCAGGAGGGTACCAGCCAGCACCCCTGGAGAATCCACGACCAAGTTACGCCACTTCTGAGCGTGGGTGCTCAGGCTGCCCCGGGTATTCTGGGGGGGGGGGGGCAGGCAAAATTCCGCTCAAGACAATAACTGCTCGGGGCAAAGTGGGCAAAAAGTCCAAGGCAACCACTGCCACGCTATCCGTGAATGTCTACAATATCAGGGTACTTCATCCTAACCTAAACGCCATACACTACCATCTCGAGACGGCGAGGCCAGCTCTGCTCTTTCTGACCGAAATGCAGGTGTCCTCTCCGGCTGATGCTTCGTATCTCTCCTACCCGGAGTACAAACAAGAACACTCCTTTGTGCCTCGAGCTTGAAGGTTCCTACCTGTCCACCCTTTGGCTACGCGTAGACAGCAACGACCATCTGCGCGTCTACGGGTGCCTCTATAGGTCCTATGGCGGTAATGCTGAAATAGACTGGCTCTTTGACCACGTCGAAATGGCTACAGATTCGTTGCTACAGCAGATCCTCTCCGCAGAGATCGTGATCCTCAGAGATTTTAACGCCCCCCACGCTAAATGGCTTTGTTCACGTTCAACCGATCATGCGGGGAGATCTGTTCATGATTATGCCTTGGCATATTGTCTGACACAACTGGTTACTTCGCCTACGCGGATTGCAGATGTGGAGGATCATGCACTTTCCCTGCTGGATCTTCTGCTGACCTCTGATCCGGACGGATATCAGATATCCATCGACGCCCCTTTAGGCTCCTCGGACCATTGTCTTGTCTGGAGTGTGGTGCTACTCACGCTAAAATCACGGTTGCATTCTGCAGGATGCCGTCGTTTTTGGCACAATAGGTCAGCTGATCGGGATAGGATGCGGTCTTTCTTTGCATCTTACCCTTGGGGGCGGATTTGCTTCTCGCCGAACGATCCCAACGTTGTTGCTGATTCTGTCGCTAATGTACCAGCGTATGGAACTTTTTATTCCTTCCTCTGTGGTGCCCATCGGAGGCAAATCTCAGCCATGGTTTGGTCGCTCCTATAAAATAGCACCATGCTATAAGCAGGAGTGCTACCAAGCCTGAGCTGACGCATCAAAGTCCCGTGATGTAAGCACCAGCGCTCTAAAAAGGAAGTATAATTATGCTTCCAGGTCCTTCAAAAGAGTCATTGCAAAGGCAAAGTAAGAGCACATAGGTAGAATTGGCGAGAAACTAGTTCACCTTCCTTCTGGAACCCGTGCATTCTGGTCTCTCGCCAAGGCTGTCCAGGGAAATTTGTGTCAGCCATATCTTTCATCTCTGCAAAGGGAGGACGACTCACTGGCCCATGCCGCAAAGGAGAAAGCCGATCTGCTAGGCTCTTTGCCGCTGACCATCCCACGGTGTGAATGCTCCATGCTGGAGGAGCGGTTCACACAGGGCTCAGTTCGCAAAGCGCTCCTCTCCAAGGGCATCCACAAGTCGAGTGGGCCTGACGGTATCTCCCCAATTGTGCTGAGGACGTGTGTTCCAGAGTTGGCACCGTAGTCCCAAAATCATGGAAGACGGCTTTCGTCCACCCGATCCCTAAAAAAGGCGACCGCTCAGACCCGTCCAACTACAGGCCCATCGCCATCACCTCCTTTTTCTCCAAAACAATGGAGTCCATTATAAACTGTCATCTCATGAGATACCTTGAGGATCACTAGCTGATTAGTGATCGCCAATACGGTTTTCAACGTGGTCGACCAGCTAGTGATCTTCAGGTCTACCTGACTCATAGATGGGCGGCGGCAGTAGAGTCCAAGGGGAAGTCATTGGCCGTTAGTTTGGATATTGCGAAGGCCTTCGATCGGGTTTGGCACAAAGCGCTTCTTTCGAAGCTCCCTTCCTATGGGCTTCCAGTGAAATTGTGCAATTAGATCACCAGCTTTCTTGCGCATCTGAGCATCAAGGTCGTTGTAGACGATGCAATCTCCGATTACAAGCCGATTAATGCTGGTGTTCCACAAGGCTGCGTGCTGTCACCAACGCTGTTTCTTCTGCATATCCATGATATGTTGCAAACCCGTAACATTCATTGCTATGCAGATGACAGCACTGGTGATGCTCTGTACACCGGCCGTGCCAACATTTCTCGGGAAAACGTCTCCGAGTACCGGGACAAACTTGAGTCTGAAGTCGAGTCTTTGTTGAACAGAGTCTTGGATTGGGGACGACTAAATCTAGTCCAGTTTAACCCCCAGAAGACACAAATTTGCGCGTTAACCGCTAAAAAGAACCCCTTTGTCGTATTTGTTGCCTCAGCCAGTATCGGTATCCTCGGCACCGACATATCGAGTGACGTGCAGTTTCGTGGTCACTTAAAAGAGAAGGCTAAATTGGCTTCTAAAAAGCTTGGCGTGCTCAGCAGATCGGGACAGTATTTCATGTCGCCACACTGCCTGCAACTTTACAAGGCGCAGGTTCGGCCGTACATGGAATACTGTTCCCATCTCTAGGCTGGGGCTCCCCAGTACCAGCTCCTTCCACTTGACCGCATCCAGCGCAGAGCGGCTCGAATCGTCGACGACCGAGTGCTTTCCGATCGGCTCGATTCACTGGCGCTGCGAAGAGCTGTTGGGAGTGCTCTGAGGAATTGTTAGGATTAATCTCAGCCGCCAAATTTCATGAACGCACTACGCGGCAAACCTCCCGATACCATCCACACCATCTGGATGCTTTGCGGTCCAGTACTGTACGTTTCACTACAAGTTTTCTTCCGCGTACGACCTCTCTGTGGAATAGTTTCCCATCGGAGATTTTTCCGGACCGATATGACCTGGGGACCATCAAGAAAAGAGCTTACTCCTTTCTAAGGGCCGGCAATGCATCTGCAATTCCCACGGTGTTGCGGATGTTCATGGGCGCCGGAAGTCACTTAACATCAGGTGAACCGCATGCTCGTTTGCCCCCTCTTCTATTAAAAAACATTTTTATTTTGCTTTTGACGAATACTGGACGAAAAGATAAGTTACGTCGTATTGGCACAATGAATGTCCTGCGCTTTTGGCAACCTGGCTCACCTGGTTTTCCTGCACAAATTAATTATAGGATACTAACTGCCCTGATTTACTATTCAAGATTTCATTTAAGATCAAAAAAATATTCCCTCCCTGCAGCACAAAACTTAAGTAACACTACTCAATATCTCGTCTTATAAAGGTATATGAGGCATATTCTAATGTGCTACATATTAACAGAACCTCTTCATCTAAAATTAAAAAGACTGTGCTCGACATTGATATCAAAAATGATGAATGAAATCTTTTTGCTGTATTGTAGTTAATTTGTTGATTTTGTTTTGTTTTATAATACACTCTAAGTTACTTTATATTGGTAGATGCTGTGCTAACCTGTAAATATTGAAGCATTTAAAGTTAAAGTTACAGCCTATATACGTCCCACTGCTGGGCACAGCACTTTCATTCCTTCTGGGCGGAGTACATAGTTTCCCAGATGAGTGTTACGTTTGCGCATTAAGGGTCCGCAATCAGTTAGGATGAGACGTTTCTTCCGTTATGGAACAGAACCGACATCCTTTATTTGCTTACTCCCAGGATGGACATGTGCTTTTTAAGACAACAGTGTCCAGTTTTGGCTCTTGCCAGAATGCGCATTTTATTTTTACTTACTCCCAAGGCTCCTGAAGCGAATTTACGATCAAAAGCCCGGATTAAGGTTTTAGAATGTTTTAAGCCTGGTATGTCAGACCAGATCTTAAGTGATTTATTGTGATAAAGAGTTTCAAGGGTCAATCGGGCTAGGCTTCTTAAGATTCCACAAAATGGCTCAGGTCTAAATTAAGTGCACTTTGAGTCTGCCCGTGTAAGTTTGTCGGCAAATTCGTTGCCTACAATACCTTAGTGACGCGGAACCCATCTTAAAACTACGTAAACCCTCGTTAAGACGAACACGAAAAGATCAGACAAATAGTTCATGTTACAGGGGAGTTCGTGTAATCCGAACAATGCAAAAAATGAATTCGTGTTTCTAAACTCAATATTATGATTCATCATAGAAACATTTTTATTAATAACTTTGAAATTATTATTTTATATTTACAATAATTTTTTGTTATAAATTTTTTAACTTAACATTTTTATTATGTTCATCAGATATCAGTTTATATGTACACTTCTTAACAAAGCCAAATTGTTAAGAAGCCATTGCTTTTGTTAATTAGTTTTCAAAAGTTTACAACCTTTTCTATAGCTTTTGTAAGACGGAAAGAAAATTTGAGGTATTGTTTCTATTTTTAGGTACTCGAGTGGTGAATGTTTGATATCTTAATCCTTTGTCTATTTTTATAAACTCGAGTTAATGACTTTTCTAATCTCTTCAGCCACTGTTTACCGGTATTTGTATTGACCGAAAAATGAAAAAAAATATACAAAATACATGATTTGGGAATTTTAATAGTTCGTATTATTCGATAATTAACCGTGAAGGGACGAAAAAGTTGTTCGAAGTTCGGATTAACGAGGGTTCGTCTTAACGGAACATATTTACATTGAAGCTTATGGAACTATTGTCTAGAGCAAATTTTTGTTCGCCTTAAACCAAAATTCGTGTTAACCGTGTTCGCATTAACGAGGGTTTACTGTATTTATTGTTAGATTGAATCCCAGGGTGTTTAAACGGTTCACGTAGTCTCTAACTAGCTTCGAGTTCACTAAGTTTGAGCTTAGCGCTAGCTGTGCTGCTTGACTATCAGAGTTTATGTAAATTATATGGTTGACGTAGTATTTTTGCAGATCAATTTCCGCACACCGAAGTATGGCGAAAATTTCTGCCTGGAAGATACAGGTGTATCTACCCAAATTCATACTAAGTTTGAATTTGGGGCGTTCCCCGTAAATTCTAAAACCTACGTCGAGGCCCATTTTAGACCCATCGGTATACCATATGAGGCTACCGACCTCACAGATAACCTGGCCATTCAGCCAGTCTCCTCTGGAGGGTAATTTCACTATATACATTTTATCAAAAGTGTGTAGTGGACGCATGATATCTGAGATCATGCATAAGACCGGTGATTCCTTAATTGAGTCTCTCTGGATCTCAATCTATAGGAGAGCAATCTCAGACCGCCCTGGGCGTTAATCCTATACAAACTAGCCCTCGCCTCCTTGTCTAGATAAAGATCAAGGGCGTTGGGTATAGAAGTGCATTAAGAGCCGCTCCAGGGGATGATCGCATAGCTCCAGTAGCCATTAAGCAGGCAGTCCTTTGTAGACTATTTAGTCTGTTCGTTGTCGTCTTTTGGTTGGCCATGTTACACCAGACAATAGAGGCGTAGGTGAGAATCGGCCTCACTATGCCGCTGTACATCCAACAAAGTACAAAGCAATTTTTGCCTTGTGGCATACGGTGCTAAGGTGAGAGTTCCACGTTAGTTTTTGGTCGATTGTTACGCTCAAGTACTTAACTTCCGTGGAAAATGGTACTTCTTTACCATTAAGTTTTGGTTGGACTAATTTGTCTAACCGTCTCTTTTTGGTAAAGGTGTTATCAGTTAATGCTGATAAAACTGTTATACCTACACCAGTTGTTTATTGTGTTTAGGGGAAGTACTTTGGCAAAAGCCCCTCGCAATGATCACAAGGTCATCAGCATAACCCAGTGTGTCAATGCGTAGGTCTGCCATTTTGTACAATAGTTGGTCAACCGCAAGAGTCCAAAGAAAGGGTGACAAAACACCTCCTTATGGGCAGCCTCTTGTAGTACAACCTCAATCGAAGTTTGAAACAGTGCTATTTTTGCCTTTCTGTTTGAGAGCATCGACTTCACCCATTTGATGGTTGTGGGGTCAACATTTTTAAATGTCAGGCCCCCAATCAGCAGTGATGTGGCACTACTTTCGAAGGCGCCCTCGATATCTAGAAAGGCACAAAGAGCTATTTCTTTAACCTCCAGTGCTTTTTCGACCCTGTCAATGGCACTGATCAGGGCTGTTTCCGTAGATTTGCCTCTGCGGTAAGCACGCTGGTTGTAATGTATGAGATCTCGTAGCTAGAGCTACATCCCTTATATATCTATCTATAACCTTTTCCAATGTCTTAAGGAAAGAGAGGGAGATAGGCTTATAGGTCTAAAGGACTTTGGTAAAGCGTAGTCCTTTCTACCAGCCTTAATTATAAATAGAACCTTGAAAATTGTCTATCGTTCTGCAATATATCCCCATGAAAAACGTGCTTATAAGATTTTCACCAGATAAGGAAGAAGAGTCCCGCCCGTGACCATGAGTGCTGTAAAGCGTTCGAAACGTCGGGTAAATATAAGAAATCATTAAGGAAGAAGGATATGGATATCCCTCTGTAGTTGGATGTGAATTATTCTATCCTCCCCGCTTGATTTAAATGGTGCAAAGGAGTCAACAGCCCACTGCACCAGGTGTGGCCTTATTATCCTTGCAGCCCTACACCAGTCCTCATTACAAGGCCTTCTTAGGGCTCTGAAAGAATTCAAAGCTGAAGTCTTGTGTAACCCTGGGAAATGGGTTGACGTTAGTAACTCCAATGTTTCTGTTTCACTATTAGTGAAGTTACCATCCGGCTTTTTAAGAAGCCCGATCTGATTAGGTTTAGGTTTCGATAGCATTTTGTGTAGTCATGCACTGCGAGGCAAAGACTCAACTTCATCGCATAGCTAGTCAAGTTAACGGGAGCGGTGGAGGCGTTTTTAAAAACTAAAATAAAACTAAGAGATGTCCGTACAGAAGCTCATGTACTTCAACAATGGCAAACTTATTCTAATACATCTTTCATGCAGACGTTATTACATTTGCTTACTCATTTGACGCGATATAGGCCACACACAGGGTGCAAAGTCAGCAATAGCGTTTATGCACGTACTTGTATCACTCTGTGTGGGGTCGAATCCATGACTCTTCCCTCCTTAAGAGCGAAATTATCGGCATTTTCAGGAATCCGATGATTTCGCTTAATTACACACAGTTTATATCTAATTATAATTATAATACAGAAAATAATTTGTAGAATTACATACAAAATTATCGTTCCTAAACTCACACTTTTAACGTTAATAGCACTTGCATTTTCACTGAGATTTATTTTGTTAAATTTTACTAGTTGAACCAATTGTTTAGTTTCGTCTAGATTTATACCTTTTAAACTCACTTCACTGACAATGGGAGGCTTCGAAATCTTCAGTTCTGGTAAGTTAGTCATTGGGTAAATTTGATAATTTAGGTCATCTGAAGAAGATTGGTGGTATTTAAAATGAATATTTCCAATTTCACCTTCACAGAAATCGTCTACGGTGATTATGTAAGTACCACATAACAGTTCATGAGTGACGTCATTGTCGCACATTCTGGTAAGTATCCTATGGCTTCTCACGTATAGTATCCAGCTTTCGTGGCTTATTCGTTGGATTTTGGGATCTTCAATGTCCACAGTATGCTGTTCACAGGCATCGAGGTTTGCTTGAAACTCCATGAACTGTTCCACGCAGCTTTGTACTGTATGCAGCAGCACATTGTCGTTATTGCACAGGAATTGGTTATCCAAAGCAATTTGTTTACAGGCTCTCGGGACTGGCAAGTATTCTTTTTCTTTCACCAATAGGTATGGGTATTTGGGAATAACTATAATAGTTATGTTTGCAATAGCAATTGGCAATGAATACATTTTGAAATAACTATATGTTTTATTCCCTACTAAAGGGACCTCTAAGATAAACGTGATCTGGTTTCCTTTTATAAAAGCCTTAACCTTAATATAATTTTCTAATTTAAATAAGTTATTTTCATTTACAGGATATAACAGATTTTCAGTTGTCGCGATTGATTGTAATAAATTTAACAATTCCGTAGAGTTAAAAATTGCTTGATTCAGAACAGATACCTTACTGAATACTAGTGCAGTTTCAATTTCTCCTAGTATTACGTTAATAGTGTTACGCGCCAAAGTCGACTAAAGTAATTTATATAAATAGGCGCTGCAAGATGCGATCGGGCAGTGTTGATTTGGCGAGACAAGCGAAGCTTCGGAGCGGAATTAAGTGAATCAGTGTGATTAATTATTAGTGTTTTTAACTTTAATTAGTGTAAAGGGAATTAAAGTGTTAATTTAGGTAATTCTATCGGCAATTTTTATGTCACGAACCTCAAGCTCGTAACAATTGGTGTCAGAAGTGGGATAAAATCATGCCGATTTTACCTAAGGAGGAAACGGAGGGTGTCCGTACCCGAAGTCAACGCCAGCAGGAGACGGACCAGAGAAGATTTGGTGGTGCAACGCCGCACACTTCAGAGGGCCAGCCGCAGGCAACGGAGGTCGGCCCGTCAGTAGCTCCTGCATCTGCAGCACCTGACTTAGGTGCTCTGATGGTGATGCTGCAGCAGCTGCAGCGCGGACAGGAGGAACAGGCCCGCCGATTGGAAGAGCAGCTGCGGGGCGGACAGGAGGAACAGGCCGTCGATTGGAAGAGCAGCTGCGGGGCGGACAGGAGGAACAGGTCCGTCGTTTGGAAGAGCAGCTCAAACGCGATAAGGAAGAGCAGATGCTTCTCATGAAAGATATCCACGCTACCTTCGGAAAAGAGATACGGGAGGTGAAAGATAAGGTTGCTCAACATGACAACCGCCTGTCGGAAGCTGAAACCCGAATCGACCAAGTGAACAATCGGGTTGACAACGTAATGGCTGACATGAAGAAATCACTGGACGAACTTAAACTTGGGGATGGAACTACAGCTCCCGTAGTAGCTACTACACCTTCGCTACGTGGGTTCAAGGTGCCACCGTTCGACGGGACTTCTTCCTGGTCAGCCTATAAAATCCAGTTCAAGGCTGTTATGAAGGCGAACGGCTGGAATAAAAGTCAGGCCATGACTGCTCTTACACTAGGCCTGCGCGACCAGGCCTTAACAGTTCTGGAACCTCTCGGTGAGGAAGTGACTTATGAGCAACTCCTTGAGACATTGGAGGCGAGATATGGCGACGCTCATCTGGAACACGTCTTTCGTGCGCAGCTTAAAGATCGCGTGCAGCGCATCAACGAAAACCTGCAGCAGTGGGCTCTAGAGGTGGAGAAGCTGGTGCGAAAAGCATACCGGTCTGTACCTGCGCTCATTGAAGGGAACCTGGTGCAGACATTCATCGACGGCATCCGCGATCTGGAAGTCAGAGCTGCTGTGAGGCTCGGGCACCACGAGACGCTTAAGGACGCCTTGGCCCATGCACTGGAGGTGGAAGCCGTGCGACAGGATCATCGTTCCCATCGCGTCAGGGAGGTTGCAGCAGCTACAGTTCGCGACCGCAACAAAGGATACAGCTCTAGGTGCTGCTATAGCTGTGGAGAAAAGGGCCACCTTCGATCCAACTGCCCTAAGCGAACCGCAGAAAGGGAAAGTGAACGATATCAGGAGGGTAGTGCAACTAACGACACTGCCTGGCGGCGACAGGATCATCGTTCACCTCACGCTAGGGAGGTTGCAGCAGTTACGGTTCGCGACCACAATAAAGGATACAGCCCTAGGTGCTATGGCTGTGGGGAAAGGGGCCATCTTCGGTCCAGCTGCCCTAAGCACACCCTAGGAAGGGAAGGTGAACGGTCTCAGAAAGGAAGTGCGGCTAACAGCACCGCCCAGCAGCAGCAGGAATACGACTTTACTATCAGACACTGCAGCGGGAAATCTCACGGCAACGCAGATGCATTGTCAAGAAGACCTTGTCCTGAAGATTGCAACCATTTTAGTAGGCAAGGTAAGGAAGTGGTATCCGTGAGGATGCTCAGGACAGACCACCTCAGCAACGGGTGGAAGGACAGCCTACGACATGCACAGCAGGAAGATCCGGACATCAAGCCGATTCTGGGATGGATGAAGGCCCGTGCTACTAAGCCTAAGTGGAGGGACGTCTCAGCGATAAGTTCAACCACGAAAAGCTTTTGGGCCCAATGGGACAGCTTGCTGCTTCAGGATGGAGTCCTGTGCCGTAAATGGGACAATGGTCGAGGAGACAGCTGTCGTATGCAAATGGTTGTCCCTAAAGCTAAAGTGCCGAATGTTCTACAGCTGTGCCATAATGGTCGTTCAAGAGTCCATCTGGGAGTTAAACGAACTTTACTAAAGGTTCGAGAACAGTTTTACTGGGTCCATTATCGTGACGATGTCGAGGATTGGTGTCGTACATGTACAAGTTGTGCGGCTGTGAGGGGACCTCAGACACGGAGTAGAGGAGCATCGAAATTGTACAATGTTGGTGCACCACTGGATAGGACATCCCTTGACATTGCGGAGCCGTTACAGAAAGGCGCAAAGGGGACTCCTAAGATCGTCCATGTGGATCGCTTGGCGCGTTATTATGGGTCCGATAATGATCGGGACGAGCATGTCTTAGGAGGAGGCAGTGTTACGCGCCAAAGTCGACGGCACTAGCGCCATCGAACCAAAGAACTGTTTAGTTCTTTTATTTCTTATTCTTGAATTCGAAACACGAACTCTCGGTACCTTGCGCGTGTTTACTTGAATATTCTGGATATTTCGCTGCTAATTTATATAAATAGGCGCTGCAAGATGCGATCGGGCAGTGTTGATTTGGCGAGACAAGCGAAGCTTCGGAGCAGAATTAAGTGAATCAGTGTGATTAATTATTAGTGTTTTTAACTTTAATTAGTGTAAAGGGAATTAAAGTGTTAATTTAGGTAATTCTATCGGCAATTTTTATTGTCACGAACCTCAAGCTCGTAACAATAGTTCTAAAATAACTCAAAAACATGGCAAACATACCTAGGACATAGGTAGAATAAATGGAGTTTTCTTCTTTTGTAATTAGAATTTAACAATTCTTTCAATTCTCTTCAAGCGTTCATCTAAAATTAAAGTATTGTTGTAAGGTCTCTGTACTGTTGATGAAACTATCCAGATTTTGGAGACTAATGTAATTCTCTTATCCGACACGACCTGATTATCGTTTAGTTTAGAAATCAATGAGTCATATCGGATGGCATCATCATGATCCAAATTTCCAGTTACTATTTTTATCATAGACCCAAGCGGGTCAATAATGCCTCTTTTAAATCTTTTCTATGGCACAAGTTGCCGAAATTTTTCTATATTTGTATCTCTTAAATACCCTACATGTGTTCGAATAGCTAATAATTCATGAATATATGGTTTATTAACATCTATAAACGCAACGAATTCGTCGTACTTTAATATACTAAAATGTAAATCACTACATATACCTTCTAAGTTTAAAGTTTTAATAATAAGCCAATAGTCTATTTGCAATGAGGTACGACCCAGTTTGACAGGCAGGATTCCTGGTTTTTTTTTCAAGTTTTCAAAGTTGAAGGGCCCATACTTTCTGAAACATCGTCAGAATTATTATACACCACCTGTGGAGGACGTTTGATTCTATTACCAATCCTAACAGGAACTATATTTCTTTCTATATTACCACTAACGACAGCTTTCCTATATCTTGGTTTATCTTTACTTCTTCTTATGTTAGATTCCTGGGCGTATATAACGTCTCCTATTCTAAAATTTCTATCTGTTTCGCCGCCCTTTTGATCCCTTACCTTTTCCTTTTTCTCTAACATTTTATCTGATATGTAATTATATAGATATCTAATACGTTTAGCATGATCTTTTAATAGTTGTTGGAGAATCGGTATGCCCGAAAACGATTTCGAAAGGAGTAAGGTACTATGTATGGTGTGGTTATAAGCCATAATTGAGTAACTCATTACAGTAGCTGCATCTGTACACTTTCGTTCGTATTGCGCCAATCTGTATATCTCTATAATTGTGGAGTGGAATCTCTCTACTCGTATTATGCCTGTTGAATTCGGGTTATTAGGAGTAGTAATGTGAATGAATGACAAGCTCGTAGAAACTGTCCATGGGGTCGGAGCTAAGTTCTGCAAGACCCGCCGCAGAAGAACACAAAAACTCTCCGATCACACTCTTAATCTCATGGCTGTTAGACGGGAGATGAGGCTGCAATCGTCAACAGATTTGACAGCATACAGGCAACTGAACAGACAGATCTCCAAATGCATGCGGCGAGACATACGCAACTTTAATACTGCTCGTATTAAAGAAGCGATCGAGCGGAACCAGGGCTCCAAAGTCATTGCCAGAGATCTGTCTGCCAGTAAGAGCCAACTGTCAAAGCTGAAGACTGAGTGTGGCAGCATCATTTCCGGGACACCTGAGATTTTGAGTGAGATTGAGAGGTTCTATGGGCAGCTGTACACATCATCGTTGGAGCCACACGCAAGTGTGAGTAACGATCCAAGATCAAGTCTTATCCGACACTATTACGATGATATCCCGGATGTCAGTCTAAGCGAGATTAGAATGGCTCTCCAGCACCTTAAAAACGGCAGGGCCCCAGGCGAGGATGGAATTACAGCGGAGCTTCTGAAAGCGGGTGGAACACCGGTACTTGAAGTCCTTCAGAAGCTCTTCAATTCCGTCCTCCATGGTGGCACTACTCCAGAGGCGTGGAGCAGAAGTGCGGTGGTCTTGTTCTTTAAGAAATGCGACAACGCTCTCTTGAATCCCTTCTAAGCCGCGTCTACGTGCTGTTTTAGAGAGTCATTACGAATCGTCTCGCACGCGGATCCGATGACTTCCAGCCTCCGGAACAAGCCTTCAGTACCATAGACCACATACATACCCTGCAGCAGATTGTACAGAAGACTGAAGAGTATAATCTGCCACTTTGCCTGGCGTATGTGGACCATGAGAAAGCCTTTGATTCCGTCGAAATTTGGGCGGTGCTACAGTCCCTTCAGCGGTGCCAAGTTGACTGTCGGTATATCGAAGTGCTGAAGTGTTTGTACAGTAGGGCTACGATAGCTATCCGAGTACAGAACCAGAGCTCGAAACCTATCCAACTTCAGAGAGGTGTAAGACAGGGTGACGTTATATCCCCCGAAACTCTTCACCGCTGCTTTGGAAGACGTTTTCAAGCTACTGGACTGGAAAGGATACGGTATTAACATCAATGGCGAGTACATCACTCACCTTCGATTTGCCGACGATATAGTCCTTATGGCAGAATCGCTGGAGGACTTAAGCACTATGCTCAATGACCTCAATAGTGCCTCCCAACGGATAGGTCTTAAGATGAACATGGACAAAATAAAGATCATGTTTAATGTCCATGTCACACCTATGCCGGTAGTTGTTGGGAGCACTATGCTCGAAGTTGTTGACGAGTACGTTTACCTGGGACAAATAGTCCGACTAGGTAAGTCCAACTTCGACCGAGAGGTCAATCGACGGATTCAACTCGGCTGGGCAGCGTTCGGGAAATTACGACACATCTTCTCGTCAGGTATACCTCAATCTCTGAAAACTAGAGTGTACCACCAGTGCGTGTTGCCACTGATGACTTACGGATCAGAGACGTGGTCCTTCACTGCTGGCCATATGAGGACGCTCAAGGTCGCTCAGCGAGCTATGGAGAGGGCTATGCTCGGAGTTTCTCTGCGTGATAGACTCAGAAATGAGGATATCCGCAGTAAAACCAGAGTGACCGACATAGCCCAACGGATTAGTAAGCTGAAGTGGCAATGGGCCGGCCATATAGCTCGAAGAACCGATAACCGATGGGGAAGAAAGGTTCTCGAGTTGCAGCCTCGTACGGGGGTAGTGTAGGGCGACCCCCACTAGATGGAGTGACGACTGGTAAGAATGCAGGAAGTCGATGGATGCAGGTGGCTCAGGACCGTGCTTTGTGGCATTACTTGGGGGAGGCCTATGTTCAGCAGTGGACTTGTGAAGGGCTGTGATGATGATGATGATGAAACTATAAATAAAAAAACATAAGCAATAAGTCAATATTTTTAGTGAAAAGGATGAACCTGATGCTTTAATAATAAATTATCAACATTTGGCGTCAATTTTGTAAGGGTTAATCTTAAATTTCCTTGGCTAATGATGTCCAGTCTGTTTCTTTTTTTCGTTAAGAGATTGGTAACAGCGCTGAACCCCCCTTCCACTAGGTATAACGATGGAAAAGAAATTAAAAATTTCCTCGCTATATTCCATAATACGGGATAAGTAACGGGTATGTTGTTTTGCAGCCAGAATTGCTGATATCCGTTTTTAAACTGAACCTTAAGTTCTTCGTTTGTACTTAGTTCAGTCAGTTCCTCTTGTATTATGACATTCGTTTCTTCTATGTCACCATATGGATTAATTATCCACGGTGGTATTACCATACTCAAAATATCCTCAAACCTAGATTCAAAATCTGAATAGAGGGCATTTAAATGTTGAACGTAAGTTGAAACGTCGTCTTTCTGGCAGCTTGTCTGTGACAAATTGGGGAATTGAGAAAATTCGCCCCGTCCAATATTTTGCTTCATTAGTTTAACTCTGGCAAGAAACGCTGATAAGATGGACTTTGTTTTAATCAAATTTAAACTGTCGCCTTGTAATTGCAAATTAACCATATTAAATTTTGTAAACAAATCTGTTAAATAGGCGATGTTTGTTTTCCTCTTCATTAAATTTTCTTTTAAAATTTTATCTTTAGTATCCAGAAATTCTAAAATAGTCTCAAAAAGTACAAAAAATCTTGTCAAACATAATCCTTTCGACAGCCAGCGTACTTCAGTGTGAAGGAGTAATTGATGAAAGTGTTCGTCATTTTCTTCACACAACTGCGCAAATAACCGCGTATTCAACGCGTTGCTTCGGATTCGGTTTACTGCATCAATGACTAAATGAAGTGATTCATGCAATCTAACACTCAAATTTTTAGCAACTAAATGTTATCGATGGATGACGCAATGTATTGCTAACAAAATGTGTCAGGGGACATATTGTTTTAAATAGCTTATAAATCCACGATAACGTCCAACCATGGCAGGTGCTCCATCTGTAGCTACTGATATTAAAAGAGGTAGCGAGATAAGTATAGATGAAATAATGAAAGCAATGAAAAGCATGAAAGCAGGTAAGGCTGCCGGATATGATAGAGTTTCACTCGAAATGCTGAGGGCTGGAGAGGAAGTCATGGCTGGCCTGCTGCACACCTTGTTTAATTTATGCTGGGAACTGAAGCGGGTACCGGTAGACTGGTGCAAAGCCGTGATAGTCCCAGTATATAAAGGAAAAGGGTCGCAGCGGGACTGTAAAAACTACCGTGGCATCAGCCTTCTTAGCATTGTGGGAAAACTGTATGCTAAGGTACTGATTGAAAGGGTCATGAAGGAAACTGATAGAAAAATTTGGGATGTGCAAGCGGGATTCAGAAAGGGAATGGGATGTACAGATCAAGTCAATGCGCATGATCGCGGAGAAGTTTTTGGCCAAAAACCAAAAGGTTTTTTGTGCGTGTCCATGAACTTGGAAAAGGCCTATGACAGAGTAGATAGGGATGTGCTATGGCAAACACTGAACTCATTTGGGTTGAGCGCTGGCTTGATACAGGCATTGGAGTCTCTTTATAGGGACTCTAGTGCTTGTGTTAGGATCAACGGGGTCTACTCGGACTGGTTTGACATCCATAAAGGTGTCAGACAGGGCTGTGTGGCTTCCCCGTGGCTGTTCAACCTATTTATGGACAGTTGTTTGCAAAATTTGAAAGTTGAAGAATGCGGATTAAGAGTGGGTGAGTTAACCGTCAAATGCCTTTTGTACGCCGATGATCAAGTTATCCTTGCGTCGTCGGCGGCCGAGTTGCAAATGATGGTTACATTAATTAACAGATCATTAAAAGAAAGGGGTATGAAAGTGAACGCAAGTAAGACGAAGGTTATGGTTTTTGAAAGAGAAGAAAGTAAAACGATTTGTGAAATAAGAATAGAAGGGGAGTTGATCGAGCAAGTAGATGAGTTTGTATATTTGGGCTGCGTATTTAGCGGGGATGGGAGATATGATAAGGATATAGAACGACGAGTGAATGCGGGAAATAGAGTAAATGGGGCCCTGCACTCTATTGTGAAGAGTCAAAATGTGTCAAAAAAAGCACGTATGGCAATTCACAATGCTGTGTTGGTCCCTACTTTAACGTATGTTAGTGAAAGTTGGGTGTGGCAGAAGAAGCACGAGAGTAGAATCAACGCAGTAGAAATGCGGTCCTTAAGGATTATGTTAGGGCTGAATCTGAACGACAGGGTAAGAAATTGTGTAATAAGAAAAGAGTGTGGTTTGAGAGAAGATGATGTTGTGACCAGGATTAAGAAAGGAATGCTTCGGTGGTTTGGTCATGTGGAAAGAATGAATGAGGAAAGAGTGACAAAGAAAATTTATGTTGCAGAAGTGAATGGCAGAGTCTGAAAGGGACGTCCTAGGCGATAATTTACCGACCAAATTGGCGATTTATTGAAAACGGGCCAAATTAGGAGTACCCTTGACCGACGAGCATGAATGCGTAGGTGTATGGATGTGAAGGAGGCGAGAGAGGTGTGTCAGGATCGTGCCAAATGAAAGTCTGTAGTCTCTGCCTACCCCTCTGGATGACAGGCGTGAGTGTTTATGTTTATGTTTATGTTATTATGATATTATATTTGATAAAGGAATTGCTTTTTCAATGAAGTAATCCTTCAACACATGAAATATTGATTCACCTTTAGTGTCGGTTATCAAAGTTCTGCCGAAGAGCAGTTCTTCGTAGATTTCTTGATTCATAATAAAACGAACATATGCCAATAATAATGCTGCATTTTCAGGTAAAGTTGACTCGTCCAGTTGTATAAAGAAATGGGTTGTTTGCAAATAATTACATAAGAATCTTTCAATATCAGAACTCATTTCATCAGTACGTCTTTCAACAGTATTGTTGCTTAAGGGAATTCTTTTAATGATATCCGATGCAGGTTTGTGTAAAACAGTTTTTAAAACCTCTACAACGGCTGACAAAATTAACTTCTCTCCGATATATGCGGTTTTCCGGATTTTGCTATAAGTAACGAGATATTGTAAGACGCCCGCAAACCATCATCATTTCTTTGTGACGTCGAAGCGAACATTCTGACCAGTGTAGATCTCTTCTGAAATTTATCTTTGAGTCTTTGAAAGTATTTCAAATCTTTCTCTGTTTTATCAGGGTGGCATCTTCTCAAATGATCTTGCAGTTTAGATGGTTTCATAGCGTCATTACCCAAAACTTTGTTGCATAAAAGGCACATAGGCAATTGTTTGTCCGGCAATGATGGAATGAAGCCAAATTTCAAATAATCGACACTGTACTGTCTATATTTCTTTTTAGATTCGGACATGGCATCAGTCATCTGTGGTCAAAATTAAATTATTTAAATAAGACAAGAAAATCCAGCAGCTGTATATTAAAAATATATTTTGATTTTTCCGAAAACATTCCATAATTCGAACATCTTCTTGCAACAATTAGCTCGAATTACGGCGATTGCACTGTAATTATAATACCGATTGCTAAAACTTTCAAAAAGAAACTATTGAGGAGTACTCGTGTAATTTTGCATGATTGAATATTAAACTACTAATAACTAAAGTCATGATTGGCCTAATTTATCTATCTTTGCTAACTACGAGTACAAAACTAAAATTTAATAAATAATAATGTACTTACTTTTCTCCAGCACTCTCAAACAAAATAACACTGACTCACTACAATTTGTGTGATATACTATCTGTTTATATTTTTTAAAATATTTTTCAAGATTCAGGAAACGCATAAACGTATTTGTCCCACATTCGTATTTATAGAGTGACGAATTGAACAAGTCAGTGCAAGGTAGCGAAGCTCTGAGACTGCGACTCTCAGGTTTTTACAAGTTCAAAATGTATTGCGACCACAAAGCGAATACCAACATCCTACAACTTACACAATTTTATAAACATATGTAATAAATTTTTTACTTCATAGGTACTTTTATAAATAATGTATATGTTTTGATATTATAAGATAGTATGATGTAAGTAAATAGGTACTATCAGTGTATGTGTTGAGATCCACTATCGTGGACCCCCATTTTCATTTCATGGACCCCCAAATTTTTTTCGCTGACGTAGACCCCTTGCAGGTTGTCATAGACCCCTAGGGGTCGATATAGACCACTTTGGGAATCACTGGTATACAGTATCGAAGTCGTACTTTTGAAGACGTAAACGCCAACGGGTCAATTTACTGTTCGGTTCTTTGAGTGAATAAAGCCAAACTAGTGGTCTATGGTCAGTATATATGGTGAACTTACACCCGTAAAGGTATGGTCTAAAATGTTTTACGGCCCATATTATGGCGAGTAGAACACGCTCTATTGTACTATATCTGGTTTAAGTTTCGCTGAGAGTTTTACTGGCGTAGGCAATGGGTTTATCGGATCCAATTGTCCCCTGCGATAAGACCGCACCTAAAGCAACAGTAGAAGCATCTGTAGTTAAAACATTAGGTTTGTCTGGGTCTGGATATTGGAGTAAAGGTGCATTAGTCAGAAGCTCCTTACACTGCTGAAATGCATCAATATATTTTTGATCTATTACAATTTTATTTCTTTTCTTTAGGCATACTGTAAGGGGCTGACTGAGACAAAGCGTCTGTAATAGCCAATCAATCCTAGGAAACTCTTGATCTCGGTAGTCGTCCTTGGTAACGGGTTGCTTAATACAGCCTGAATCTTATCATCGTTTGGTTTAAGTCCGTCTTTAGTAATAACGTGCCCTAGGTATAGCATTTCTTTTCTCAATAATTCTGATTTGTCAAGTTGTATTTTTAAATTAGTCGATCTCAATCTGTCAAAAACTGTCCTTAATTTTTGTAAATGCTCCTGGAGGCTACTCGAGAAAATAATTATGTCATCAAGATAGACAAGGCAATGAATTCCATGTAAGCCTCTTAGGATATTATCCATGGCTCTTTGGAAGGTGGCTGGAGCTGTCTTCAGGCCAAAGGGCGTTCGAAGGAATTCATAGTGTCCGTTCTATGTGCTGAATGCCGTTTTTTGTCTATCTGATTCGTTGATCTCAATTTGGTAGTATCCACTAGCTAAGTCCAAGGTTGAAAAGTAAGTACTTTTACCCAGTTTGTCAAAAATGTCAGTGATGTTGGGTAAAGGGTACTTATCGTCCACAGTTATGTCGTTTAGACGTCTGTTATCGATAACCATCCTATACTTCATTTCACCAGATGCGTCTCTCTTTTTGGGAACTAAATGGACTGGGGCTGACCAAGGGGAAAAGGATTCCTGAATCACATTATCATTTAATAGTTTCTGTACCTGGTTTTTAATTTCATGTGTTTGAGCGGGAGGTTGCCTATAGGATTTGATATAGATAGGGTCTTCGTTTTTTGTTCTAATATAGTGTTTGACTTCATTAGCAAAAGATAAAGGTATTTGACCGCTATAAAAATATCTTTATATTCTCTACATAAGTGGTATATCGATTTTTGTTCTTCTTCCGACATGTGGTCTAAGCGTAATTTCTCTAAATTTTGCTCTAATATTTTATCTACTTCAATATCTGATATATCTGTAATATGGTTAACTACACATCTAGTCGCTTTACTCTCTTCATATGATTCTACATTCAATGGTCTTTTAATAGTTAATTTTATCGGTATATCTAAGGTATTCTGGATTACTGTAGTCGTATAAGCATCCTTACATCTCACTAACGCACTACGCATTCGCACACCCTTACAGAATTCTTTATAATCGATTACAGCATTACCTGAACATAAATTTGTTGGGAGTTTGCCCTGCGAACGGGGAGATAACTCCAAAACGTAAGAAGATTTACTATGTATTATAAGTATTACGGTAGTTTTAGTTTTAAGAATCTCGTTTTTTAAATCTATTACTGCTTCTAGGTTGCAAAGTATATCATTCCCAATTAAGCCATCGTACAGTCGACATTGTAAATGTGTAGTTTATGAATATCGTTACAGTTGAAAATTGGTAAAGACGGGATTTGAATAACTTGATCATGTCTGCTCGATGCATGTGTACTAATGACTTCGAATGGTTCGTGACTTATGAACTCTGGAAAGTACTTATAACCTTTTGATGGACTAATGAATGATCGCGTACTACCCGTATCAATCATAAATTTGGAGTCGATTTCCGGTATATAAATAAACGGCAATCTCAAATTAGTACTACTACAACTACAAACAACAACAAATTAGTACTAGTTCCGAGGCTTCGACCTTAAAATCCTTGTCGTTCATATTGGTTGGGACGCCATGTGTTACTTCAGGAATTATTGTCGGATATTCATTTTCATAATAATCGCGCTCGGGGACATTAAGGCCACTGCTTGAGTACTCCTCATAGCAGCAGTTATCATAAGAAATTGGGTACACATCGCCGCAAGCATCATCGTAATACGTATTATCAAGGTCGAGTTCATTTAACTGAAAGCCTTGTTGATTTGTATTAAGGGGTGGTGCCGTTCGCATTGTGACGTCACTGGACCCAGTGTATTGATTTTTATTTAACTGAGGCTTGTAACCAAATTGTTGGGGCTTATAAAAGTTTTGTTGTTGGTTTCCAAATTGTTGTGGGCGCATACCAAATTGTGGGCGCATACCGAATTGTTGAGGTTTATTAAATGTTTGTGGTTGCATTCCGAACTGTTAAGGACGCATATTAAATGGTTGTGGGCGCATATTAAACTGTTGCGGGCTTATAACAAATTGTTGCGGGCGGATGCCAAATTGTTGTAGGTGGTATCCAAAATTTTGTTGATTATTATTAAATTGAGGTAATTTTGATTGTGACCCCTGCGAAATTCCTAAGTTAAATTTGTTAGGGGTTAATTCGGGTTTATAGCCCATTGGTGCCAAAGAATTAAAATTATTTGTACCGAATTTTAACATAGGGTTATTATTTGGTAAACTGAGTGGCGTTGGTTTATTACTAGGATTACTGTACATTTTATTACGCAAGGTATACTGCTCATGGAAGTTGACTTCTTCCGTGACCACGCTTAAAGCCTCTTCTAGTGTACTGGGCGCTTTTAAAATACAAATTATACAAAAATACATTTAAAGATGCGTTATTATATATAATAATTTTACTACTCTATACATTCGGATCGGTTAATCTATTTACTTTCGATATTAAAACGCTACGAACGGATTGGATCCTATTACAGAAATCTAAATACGGCTCGTTGTTTCGGATACGCAAACCTTCAAGTTCTATAGCAATACATTCTTCACTCCTAGGGTCTCCAAAATGTTGAATTTGCAGTTCTCTAAAATGTTCCCACGAATTAATGTCCTCACGCTCGCTAAAGAGCGCTGCAGCGTCGCCTACGAGTCTACTTGTTATCGCGTACATTACGTATAAATTTTGTTCATCGGATCCCCTATATTTATTTAATATATACTCACATTTGCGAATAAAAAGATTTAATTGGTGCTTATCACCGCTAAATATCAGTACAATTTTGAGCATTTCATTACGAATCATCTTAATTTGTACTTGATCTTCCATTTTGTACAACTTTATTTTACAAAATACGGCGATGAAATAATATAATTAATACAAGAATTCAAATTCACAATCAAATTCACAGTCAAAATAAAAGTAAAATAATTAATAAGTAAAATACACAATATGAAATAAATAAGTCCTCAATAAAAAATTTAATCAACGAACATACACTACAATTATAATTTGTAGTAGTTATAATTGTTTTGTTCCCACAGTGCAAGCTCTTATCGCGTCGTTATTGCATGGACGCTCTTACTTATCTTATTCGTAGTATTTCTTTATGCAGTTAGTTATTAAGTTTAAGTATTCTTAAATATAAGTTTCACAGATTTTTATGTAAAACCAGATAACGTTATATCGCAAGAGGTCTAATTGCAAAATAACAAAACTATATAATATGGCAAGGAAAGGAAGGTGAAAATTTTGACTCACCAGCCGGCCTTCGTCATCTTCAGCTGCTCTCCACTTGACAAATTTATATTGGATCGCAGGATCGCCTCGCGGCACGAACGCGGTAAACGATTTTATACAAATTTATTTCGCGGACGGCGCAAGCAAATGGCGATCCTACCGGCTGCGCCAGTCAAGTTGACGGGAGCGGTGGAGGCGTTATTAAAAACTAAAATAGAACTAAGAGATGTCCGTACAGAAGCTCCTGTACTTCAACAATGGCAAACTTATTCTAATACATCTTTCATGCAGACGTTAATACATTTGCTTACTCAAGTGACGCGATATAGGCCACACACATGGTGCAAAGTCAGCAATAGCATTTATGGATTAAGGAAGAAGGATATGGATACCCCTCTGTAGTGAGTCTAGAGGATGTGAATTATTCCATCCTCCCCGCTTGATTTAAATGGTGCAAAGGAGTCAACAGCCCACTGCGCCAGGTGTGGCCTTATTATCCTTGCAGCCCTACACCAGTCCTCATTACAAGGCCTTCTTAGGGCTCTGAAAGAATTCAAAGCTGAAGTCTTGTGTGACCCTGGGAAATGGGTTGACGTTTTTAACTCCAATGTTTCTGTTTCACTATTAGTGAAGTTACCATCCGGATTTTTAAGAAGCCCGATCTGATTAGGTTTAGCTTTCGATAGCATTTTGTGTAGTCATGCAATGTGAGGCAAAGACTCAACTTCATCGCACAGCTAGTCAAGTTAACGGGAGCGGTGGAAGCGTTTTTAAAAACTAAAATAAAACTAAGAGATATCCGTACAGAAGCTCATGTACTTCAACAATGGCAAACTTATTCTAATAGATCTATCATGCAGACGTTATTAAATTTGCATACTCAAGTGACGCGATATAGGCCACAGACAGGGTGCAAAGTCAGCAATAGCATTTATGCACGTACTTGTATCACTCTGGTGGGGTCGAATCCACGACTAGCTTCCTCCACGATGCTCTCTTGGCTTTCCTAATTTCTTTATTATATTCTGTTAGGGCTGCGCTATAAATATCCCACTCTTCGGTTTTCGTAGCCCTATTAAATAGTTTCCTGGTCTTTTCCCTAAGTTCATTAGCTTAGTATTCCACCAAGGAACTTTTCGTGTTGAGGTCTTGGTTTTGACGGGACAACTGTCCTCAAAGGCTTCAAGGATACCTACGGTTACTGTCTCCGTCGCTAACTCTAGAACTTCAATTCTTTTGATGCTTTTAGGAAACGTTTCCAAATTCCTTCTTAGGCTATCTCTGTAGATAACCCAGGAGGTCGCTTTTGGATCCCTAAAAGTAACGGTTTCGTAGGTTGGTGATGCTCCAATCACAAACTTAATGTGCTTGTGATAAGATATCGAGTTTTCGCTATTAACATGCCAGTAATTTATCTGCCTGGATATGTTATTGGTAGCAAAGGTTAAGTCTAACACTTCTTGCCTAGCACTTCCTAATTTCTTTATTATATTCTGTTAGGGCTGCGCTATAAATATCCCACTCTTCGGTTTTCGTAGCCCTATTAAATAGTTTCCTGGTCTGTTCCCTAAGTTCATTAGCTTAGTATTAAACCAAGCAACTTTTCGTGTTGAGGTCTTGGTTTTTACGGGACAACTGTCCTCAAAGGCTTCACGGATACCTACGGTTACTGTCTCCGTCGCTAACTCCAGAACTTCAATTGTTTTGATGCTTTTAGGAAACGTTTCCAAATTCCTCCTTAGGCTATCTCTGTAGATAACCCAGGAGGTCGCTTTTGGATCCCTAAAAGTAACGGTTTCGTAGGTTGGTGATGCTCCAATCACAAACTTAATGTGCTTGTGAAAAGACATCGAGTTTTCGCTACTAACATGCCAGTAATTTATCTGCCTGGATATGTTATTGGTAGCAAAGGTTACGTTTAACACTTCTTGCCTAGCACTCGTTACAAAGATTGGTGTACAACCTAAGTTTAGGCTTACCAGGCGGTTGGAGATGAGAAGATCATAAACTATATACATAATTCACCTCTTTGGTTGATGTTGGTGCTTCCCCAGGCTGTGTGGTGAGTATTAGCATCACAACCCACCACAAGTTCGGCGTTGTGTTTTCGGGTGAACACCGCCACTCGCTCTAACTCGATGGTAGGATCTGCTTTCTCTCCGGGAAGATAGGCTGAGCAAATGATTACTCTGGCCGCTGTGCATCCCTTGAGATTTATGAAGACTGTAACCAGGTCATCATTGCAATACTCTAGAACAGCTAAAAGTTCAATATTTTTATTATAAATTATACAAGCTCTGGGTCTACTGTCTTTAGTATTGACAAGAATCTTACCGGCAGCCGCCAATCCCGGAGCTCGACCGTTGGCCACCCAAGGCTCTTGTATAAGGGCGAGGTCAATGTTACCCTCTGCAAAGCAAACCTCCACCACGGCAGAGGCAGCTGCTGCATGGTGAAGATTTACCTGGAGGACCCTCGTCTTACCCTTGGGTTTAGCCATTTATGGGCGTGGGGGGCAGGGGTCTTTTCCACCTGTTGAGGACGAGGACGTCCTTTACCTGCGCACTTGACCGCCGCCTTACCTTTCGTCAAACCGCTGCCTCCTCCCCTCCCTTCAGGCCTGGACGACACCAGCGGAAGTCATCGGACCGAGGCGAAATCTGCGTCTTGAGTCTTGGTCACTCTCACCGGTGGCGTTCCAGCCTCTCCCCGAGAGGTGGAAGGCTGAGGTGATTGGAGTTGGGGGGTTCGGGCTTCGTTGCCGCGTCAGAGCCTCCCCTGACTTTAAAAGTTATCATCTGAAAGCCAAGGAAGACTCTGAAGCCTGCCTTCCGAAGAGCCTGTGGCGATGAGTCGTCCAGAGAAAAGGTTACTAAGAACCCATTCTCCTCGTCTCTACGGTGCAGGATTTTGCAGAGCTCAGTATGGAGCCCTTCTTTTTGTGCCCTCAACAGCACAGCTGCCTCCTCTGGAAAGTCGGCTTCGCTGCGGATTAAGTAGGTAATGCCCAGCTGAGGCTTAGGCAGTTCACCGTCAGGGTATTACCGAGAGCTCTGCCTCCGGCCATGTCTTCAATTTTCCGATTTCACTCACAATCCAGTCCTGGCTTGCCTTATTCAGGCACGTTACCAGAATCCAACCTGGCTTTTGAGTGAAACCCAAAAATTTTGGACCCGTTCCCGGTTACGCCGTAGGCCGTCTTAGCGATGGCCCGTGTTAGTGCCCGGTAGACCAGCCGCATCTGCTCCACATAGGATTCGAATTACGAATTTATATACACGCGGAGCCAGCTACGGCAATGAAACTGAGCTTCTTCTCCCCCGTTGCCAGCTTCACAGATTTTTGGGCTGGTCTTTGGGGGACTCTTCCTCAGACCGACTGCGTTTTTTCGCCTTCGGAACTGGGCGAGGCTTGGACAGAGGATTTTTGTCCCAGGGCTTCTGGTAGAAAGAGAGAGCCTCTTCGGCTCCTATCTCAGCTGCTATCAGCCTTCGGTACCTTTTCTTTGCTGCTCCACTAAGCTTATAAGGCCTAACGAACTTATTCTTTTCCCTCCCTGGTTCGTTTCCGATTGTGGTTCGGCTGCAGACGTGCTGTCCACTTCACGGCTCGTCCCAGGTTGGGGCGCAATGTTGCAGGGTGTTGGTGAGGCTAAAAGAGCCTCTTCCAAACCTACAGCTAGTTCCATTAAAGGAGATTTCTCAGTATCTTTTCCAAAATGTCGGTTTTCGTCCGTTTTGGTTCCACGATTAGCTAGAGAAATACTCGGTCACCCCCGGCAGAGCCCCGCATGCCGAGGGAAGAGCTAAAATACTACCCGAATCGCCTTGATCTCGGGTAGGAACCGTTTGCGATTGGACTCCCTCCACGCATCCATCGGCACGGTACGCTTGACACCTTGGATTGGGTGGGGAAAAGGGGGTGGGATAAAAGAAAAGAAAAAGGGGATCGTCCGAGTGTTTCTGTTCTGTTTGTTTCCTATTGAACCTAACCAAATAACAGGCGGCAACCACGTAAAGGAGAACTCCTCAAACTTGCCCTGGGGATCAACCGCCCAATCCGCAGTTTTCTTCATAACAGCACCTACTCAGTCTGGGGCTCCCTTTACATGACCAGGTTCACTATAGTTACACGTAATGGTTATGATAGAGCTCAAGCATATCTTTTTGTTACGATATTGGCTGAATGGGGAATCAGAAATAAAATGTACAATGTAAATGTGTGCCTTTGTTCCACCTATGTATTCGAGGATTGATACGATGTGAGCCCGTACGACTGAAATGTCATGGTGCAAGCATTCACTCACCGTACAAAAGGATTATATTTTATGTGTCTGCTCATTATTCAGAAAATATATTACCGAAGTACGTAAAGTTAATTGTTTACGACTACCAGCGAAATGGTAGGACTGTATTTCTTCATTACATTAAGTGCATAATTTTCCCTATAATCAATGTGAATAGTACATTCACCCTCTTGTGAGTATATTATTCTCTATCTTGAAAACGTTCTTTCAAGTTTCTGAAAGCTTTTCGTTAAGCAGCTATATTACCACTGCACGAACACTGAATTGCATTGCATTCAGTGTTTCTTCAAAATTTTCAATAAACCTATATATTGAAAGCTTAGCGTTTTTTTTCAGTAGTTTTTCTTTCCGTACCCTAAATAATGTCTTATTTCGTCTCCCAGTGCCATCGATCAGTCAGCATCAGCAGTGAAATCGATCACCTTCCCTTTTTACAAATCGCTTAGGGCAGCTGGATCGAAGATGACCCCTTTCCCCATAGCCGTAGCACCTTGGCTGTAATTTTTATTGTTGTCGCGAATCGTAACTGCTGCAACCTCCCTAACGTGAGGGGAACGATGATCCTGCCGCCGCCAGGCGGTGCCGTTAGTTGCACTACTCTCTCGATAGCGATCATTTTCCCTTTCTACAGTTCGCTTATGGCGCTGGATCAAGATGGCCTTTATATTGTTTTGTTTCTGGTGTACCTGACTTCAGGTCGGTTGTTCTTCCTTCTGGTGCGGGACTGGTATCTTCGTTATTCGAAGCTGCGCACGAAAGACGTGTTCCAGATGAGCGTCGCCATATCATGCCTCCAATGCCTCAAGAAGCTGCTCGTAGGTCACTTTCTTACCAAGAGCTTCCAACACAGTTAAGGCTTGCTCGCGCAGGCCTAGGGTGAGTGCAGTCATGGCCTGGCTTTTATTCCAGCCGTTCGCCTCCATGACAGCCTCGAACTGGATTTTGTAGGCCGACCAGGAAGAAGTACTGTCGAACGGTGGCACCTTGAACCCACGAAGCGAAGGTGTTGCAGTAGCTGCAACACCTTCGCTACGCTGTTGCAGCTACTACGGGAGCTGTAATTCCATCCCCCAGTTTGAGGCAGTCCAGCGTTTTCTTCACGTCAGCTATCACGTTGTCAACCCGATTGTTCACTTGGTCGATTCGGGTTTCAGCTTTCTCGATTCGGGTTTCAGGTTTCGCGATTTGGGTTTCAGCTTCCGACAGGCGGTTGTCATGCTGAGCAACCCCTTCACCTAGTATATCGGTCGGGTACGGACACCCTCCGTTTCCTCCTTAGGTAAAATTCGGCATGATTTTATCCCACTTCTGACACCAATTGTTACGAGCTTGAGGGTTCGTGACAATAAAAATTGCCGATCGAATTACCAAAACTTACACTTTTATTACCGTACACCAATTAAAACTTAAAAGACACTAATAATTAATCATCCAGAATATTCCGGTAAATACGAGCGCCGACCGTCCGGACGCAGAAAGTTCGAGTGTGGGGTTTCTAGAAAGCTAAATTCTTTCGTTCAATAATAGATGGCGCTGTTGGGCGAAAGACGAGATTGACATTTTCTAGGAAGCTCTCCTCGCTCTGGTCCCCGACACTAGATGGCTCTAGTGTTAGGTACCTGACGTCAACTTGACGAAAACATGACCACCGGTGGAAAGGTACTCCTGTATTATCGCTTAAATAATAGTTTGAACTCTATTTTGATGACATGTAAACTGTTAGTACAAATGGTGAATAAAATGCTCCGATAAATCTTAGTTCATTTTGTCTGTTGTGGGTGTATTAAGAACTTGAGATACTGTCTGTATTCAAGATCCCAAAAACATCGTAATTTGACACATCAATATATTGTGAGGAAGTTAAACAGATTGTTAACATATTCATAATCTATAAAATGTGTTACAGCCACTGATCTCTATGTATACACTTGTATTTATAGAGGTCAGTGGTTACAGCATTTGATGCTTTCCTTTTTGGGTGAAAGCGTTATATAGCTAATGTGACCATAAATAAATATATCATTAGACAGCTGAGCTGACAGCTGTTTTTGACATTTAGGATCGACTTATCATCTGTGGTTTTCAATTTGCGGGCGTTTTTATCTTTTTTACCTGTGCGTTTATTCAAGTTAAGTCAAAAAACAGTGCGTTGGCTCGATTTAGACAAATATTCCTATTATCACGCAATTACTTAATAAAATGAGACCTATATCATATAAAAAGTCATGAAATTGTACAAATTAATGTATTAAATAACAGTCGTCGGTACAGTATAACTGCGACGTTTCTTTGTCATAACTTCGTTGTAGGATCGCCATGAGAATTTGCTTAAAATAATAAAAATTTTGTATGGATATTTTGAAAATGGAGGTGAGGGAGGCTGGAGATGGGGCTGCAGCAGGGGAGTTAGACCAAGTTCCTTCCAAGAGATATAGTTGGGCTGAAGTTCGTCAGGCTGTACATGATCTTAGGAAGGAACTTTCTTCTTTGTCTACCATGGTGCCAATGGCTATCTCTTTTAGAAAGTTGGGCAATGGAAAAACCAGAGTGTACTTCTTAAGGACCCCGCAAAATGGCTGGGAAATAACATTACTCTATACTGATATAACTCATTCTCTTCAACCTAATAACACCAGGTTAGTAAAAATGATTTTTTTTAATATTATGTTATATATGACTGATAAAGGGTGAATATTTGAAGATAAAATTATTCAGGGTGTGTAAATTAATTGCTTGCAAAAATTTTTTTATGGATTTAACGTAAAGTTTATAGTGCAGATTAACAAATAAACGTAGTAAATCAAACACACGGTATTTGAACTGCTATGTAGATCTAAATCTGTTGTTTAAAATTTTCATGATTCATGAGATATGAAACACATGGTAATTGGTATTAAAAAATGGTAATTATGCTAAGTAGTTGACATTTATAAATAAAATAAACCATATACTTAAATCACATATTAATTTATTGACATAGGTAACATAACATCAAACTTAGCTATATAGCAACTTAATTTATTTTTAAAAAAGTCTAAAAAATCACACAAAGGCACACATAAAAAATACAGTTGAATTGAGAACCTCATCCTTTTTTTTGAAGATTCTTGAAAACACCGTGTAGTAGTGTTAAACTGGAATTTGAATATGTATCACTTTCATGACCAAGAACTTCATAGGTGGTCTTAAAAGCAGTCTCTTGTGGATCTGCAAGATCATCACACAGCAATGATGATCCAAGAACATTAGGCTGGCTATCAATTATTTCATTTACACTTAATTCTATGCTCAATGTAGATGGAACATAGTCTTGAAATACACCTGAAAAATTCATATTACTACCCCTGCTAGAAATATCATACTGATTTAAAAAAATTTAAATTTTTTTTTAAATAAAAGCAATTAGTTATCAGGTTTTAAATCAGAGCAATTTTATGGTGGTTTTGTCTCTTTTGTGTTTTGCCTTTAGAATAATACTACATAAGAATTTAATAGTCCTTTTAATCGGTGTAGTTTTAGGTATTACATTTGTGGTCCTATCAGTTATATTATTATTTTCATTCTCTTTATATGTGACTAGCCTAGACCTAGACTAGTTCCCGGCGACTTTGCCAATATGTAATTTAGCATTTTAATTTTTTTGCGCCAAACACTAATGCATTTTCTAAAATAAAAGTTCCCTTAAAACATCAGCTATCTGCCAGTGAAAGTCCTGAAAAAAATCTGTCCACCCATTTTGTGGATTAGCCGGACAAACAGACACACAGACAAAAATTTTTAAAATTTTGCTTTTGTTATAAGTACCGTATACACTTTCATGTGCATTTAGTAAAGAGCTGTTATTTTGATTATAAAAATAGACACTTCTATTTTATTTATTTGTATAGATGTGTGGATTAATTTTTGTCTTCATAGCATAACTTTACGACAAATTATGTGTACAGTTCATGTCCAAGAACATAACGCAACTAGTTTCTATTAATATCAGGTGGTCATTTTCTTTCTGCTACAGTATTTGATGGGCTTTCATTGTACCTTTGACACCCAGACCGAAGTTTCTTTCACGGTTTTGGTTGAAAATCCTGTTTCGGTCGGACACTAGTTGTCAGTATGTAGATTTTTTCATGTATGTATGTAGTTGTCAGTATGTAGATGTTGAAATATCAGTTGACACCGAACGATCAACAATCAATCATGGGTTGGTAGTAACACTATGACGTTGGACTGGCCTAGCGAAGTAAGGAGTTTAAATATAATAGGCCAGCGAAAAAAGAGATAGCCAAAGAGGCCAGCGTATACTGGTACTGACTACCATTTTCAATTTCTCATTACCATTTGCTAGATACAAACTGGAAAAATGGTAATTATATAAACAGTAATAAGGTTTTTTACACTTTCTCACATTAAATATTCTTTATAGAACTTATAAAGTACATACTTTTTATCATGGTAATTTGTTGATTCTATGCTAATATATAAAAAACAGCAACAACATTTTTTTATTAATGTTCATTATTTTAATGAGTGATTACATATAATATTATTTGTTTCGGTCGTGATAATTTCGTAAAAAAAGCTAAAGATTAAAGGAAGATAGAAGTATTTTACTACTTGATTAGATAGTTCGTGATAAAATAGTTATTTATAAAGTACTTGGGTAGAAGTCAAAATAATCGACCGCAACTCACATGAAGTCCGGGTAGTAACGTTACTCACCTGATAAGAAAATGTTACTCACAGGAATAATAGGATGCTTTCACATTGAAACAACAAATAGGTACATATTTTTATTTATTGTTAGACTGACACAACTGCTAACATCAATAAATGTATTTTTAACAAGTTCACCACCGAAAACATGCTTTAAAAACTACAACCTACACAAAACAATTACTTTGGCGGTGAAAATAACAAAACAAAAAAAAGGAACTTTATTACTTAAAAAGGAACTTTAATATATTTATTACAACTGGTAACTTGAGTGATAATTATGTAATTCTTTAATCAAAATATATATAATCATCGCGTCAAGAAATACAAAATCAGTCTCATTTTCATTGATCGACATTAATTCTACAGTCTTTACAATATTCTTACAATCTATTAGCTCCACTTCCATTGACTTTGTCTTAATAAATTTTGTATTGTCATGTTTGCCAACTTTTCTTAAAAAAAGATATTTTTACCTTGTCATTGAAAGGTTTTTCCAAAACTGTGCCTACAAAATATTCCACTCTTTTTTTTAAAAAGTGTCTTACCAATACATAATCGTATTTTTTTATATCAATGGGAACAATTTCTAAGTTGGAACTTGAAGAGGGCTGATGCAACATAGTATCTGGGATAAGGCAAGTTTTAGTCTTTTCAATTTTAACTTTTACATTTTTTTTGCAGCCTTTAGATTTTGATTTATTAATATTAAAATCTGTATCTTGCATATCCAGGCTATCTGATTCAGAAGCAACGTCGCAAATGTCTGAATCACTGTGGACACTCATAGCGATGTCACTATTGCTTGATTCATCTTCTTCTTTTTTTCTTTTTAACTTCTTATCTTTTCTTTTAATCTCTTTTCTCGTTTTTCGTTTAAGCCGGTCATAGTTTTTAGTGTTAAGTGATGATAAGTTTTCTTTATTTTCATTATTGGTAACAATTTTTGGGGTACATTTTGAGGGCGGAATTATAACTTGCGATATAATCTTGGGTTTTTGTTTTACATTCGTCAAGACGTTAGTGTTAATATTAAGTGAATTCTGATTTTTTTGCCATCAATACAATTTTTGTTCCAGCAGTTTCCCGAATGATGCAACTACTTGCTTTTGTTTTCGATTGAAAAATTCCACCTTCGTCATGTATAACGTCAATGTCATTGGTTGATATTCGATGTGAAACCACGGGAATTTCTGGCAGCACTGCTCCGCATTCATTCAATTGCCCCGCTTCCTCATTGTTGCGCATCCTTTTACTAACATTGGTTGAACAATTTATCTTGTGGACTATAGTTTTTTTCAGGACGTGAGTTTTCGCGTTGTAGCATTCGCAAATCCCTCTTGGCAAAGATGACTTACAGAAACAACTGACATTGCGGTACCTTAGTGTTGTTGATGGAACATGGTAAGTAATTTGATGTAATCGTGTAGTAAGTGGTACTGGATCCAAGTCATTCGGTATCTGGTTCTGTGCATCCCGAATATTAATTTCAGAGACTGAAAATATTGTAACAGATGATTCTTCAGTTAAAATAGACACAGCATCGTCGGCACAGCTAACATCATTTCCACATGCCACTTTTTGATCCAGCAGTCTTTTTACAGCACCCCCTACTCCATCGGCAGCACCCTTGCCGTGCGCAGCTTCGAAAAACGTCCAGGTTCCAAAAGTAAATTTATACTTTTTGCATAACTCTGTAAACTGGTAAAAATTTTTTTTTTGTTTATATTGCGTACTTGGACCGTCTGAGAAAAAATGTATGGTATCTATGTCGGGATTGCTTGTTAATAATAATTCAATTATAGGTTCTATGTGGGCTCTGATGGCTCCAGGGTCATGTAAGTTACAGTCGGACAGCGAAGCAAAAGGAACCTTTTTTTGTTGTAGATATGCTATGCCAGTGTGGATCGTAATTTGGCCCTTTGATGCTCCGAAATGAAGAGCCTGTATCTCTTCTCCTAATTTACAGGAATAATTTTCTGAGAAATCTATTATTAGAGCTGCTTCATTGGGTAGTAGGTTATCAATAACTTCTCGATATTTTTTGTGATGATGATTTATATTAAAGAAATGCTGCCGGAATGCACGTAGATCAGCTAAAAACATTTCTTTGAGTTCTGAAAATGTACCCTTAATACTTTCTTTAGCATATTTCTTTGTAGTAGTAATTTTTCTTTCTATTCCCTTCTCAAACGTAAATTCCTTTCTAATCCACTGTATCCATGTGCATTCTGTATTGTTTGTAATATCTGTCAAATTCATTTCAGGATTGGTGTCTTTACACTTTTCACAATTTAAATACATACAGTCGTACGATTCAACGCTGCACACACTCGATGCAAGTAATTCTTGCAAATCGGAAGTACCTATAACGCCAATTTTCTTTAAATGAGCAACTTTGAAGGCTAAATTACTGTGTTTTATACATGCAACGGTGTTTCTATCACTCAACTTTGGCCGTAACACATTTCTTGGCCTATTTCGTCTAAAAGTTGAAAATGAAGCTTTTCCTCCCTCGCTTACATATTTTGTGTAAAGTTTCTTCAATGAAGTAAGCAAGAATCGCTTCTGTAATTTATCATTACCTCTACCAACACATTCTTTCTTGCCAGCTGTCATTCTAGTGTTATCATCCCTGTTGAAAAAAATACGTATTTCTTTAGCTTCTTTGTATGTCCTTTCCTTTTTCTGAAATTTTCTTACTCTCCCTTTCAGTCCCAATGATTTCGAAATATCAGTTTTCAGATTATATTTTTCTATTGCTTCGGATGAAACAATGTCTTTTAGGATCTGTTTTGATTTATTGTCATGTTTTTCATATGCTGTCTGTAACGAAGCACTGATCACATTCAGCTGCAGGATCTGTTTTTTAACTTTATTTTTTTTCAGGAGTGGATATGGATGGAATATTTTCATTTATAAAGGATAATGTTTTAGACATGGGAGTTTTTTCACGTAAATCTTCATTTTCAGATTTGTCAGTTGTGGTCAGTCCGGATGAGGTAGTTGGTGCATTAATGTCTGTAGGTACAAATTCACTGTTGGTTTTACTTTCTGATGAGTTTATTAAATATTTGTTTTCCGTTCGTTCTGAATTTGAGATCAATTTGCGCAGCTCTTCAATTTTAATTTTATGTCTATATAGGTTTTTTTGTAAAGCATGTTTCTTCAGCAATATATTATCTATAACTTTCTTTTGATCTGTTATTCGCTTCTTCAATTTTTTACATAATCGTGCATTTAATGCACAACACTTGTTGTTCTTTGGTTTTGTTACACCACCTTCTTTTTGTTTTTTTTTTGGCAAGTCTCCATTCTCGTCGCTTTTTTTCCTTTTCTTTTTCAGTCAGTTCTGCAATTGGTCTTCTAGCAGCTTTCATGTATTCTCTATGCTTCTTCTTTTTCTCCTCGTATTTTTCTGCATTTTGTTTTATTTTTTCACGGTATTTTCTTTGTCTCTCAGCATTCGACATTGGCGCCATCTAAAAGTAAGCATGTAAAGTCAATTAGTTTTAATTTATGCACAAATACGTCCAAAAAGTCCAATCCATGAAATATTAAAATAATAATAATAGATTATTCCAGAAGTGGATGCCAGTATATTTCATGCATATACATATATAAATATATAAAAAAATATGAATTCTAAAATTCCTCCTTTTTTTGAAGTCGGTTAAAAATACGAACAAAACCAAGCGGTTCGGAAGATGAATGAGATTTTCGTTTGAAGTGAACAACTCGTTATTGATTGCAGGTGCACTTACTATACAAACTGATTCGTTTTACCAAGTGTTACTCACAAATCTATAAAATCCTGTGAGTAACAATTAGCAGTATGAACTAGCCCTAAGTCGTGTTACGTTATCCACAGGAAGGAAAAATATGGATTATAACCTCTAAAATGCATCGTCATAACAACAAATATCTTACCTTGAAAACAATGTCTCTGTGTTGTATGAGCACCAAAACACACTATTTCAGACTGTGTATCCAGACCCGCGTAATTCACTTTAGAATTTATCTCACTCACTAGTTTTTCACAGGAATATTTTGGACAAATTTTTCTGTGCGCGCACTCTTTCAACCAAAACTTAATGAAGTGACAACATGGCGTTCTCAAAAGTCACGAGATGTGAGTAACAGTGTTGCTAGCATAATATATAATTGCGATATGGTAGAATTTCTTTTCGGGAGCGTTTAAAACACCGTTATCTACCTGGAGTTATTCACAGGAATGATATTTGGGATTTTATTATAAACAGTAATTAAATAATTATAGACATAATAAATTAACGATTACATGAATGAAAACAATAATTAAGTCACCAGTTTTTACTTAACAGTATATAATATTGCTAAAAATTGCCTAGTATTGATTATTTTATAATATGTAAATTTTCATTACGCAATAGGACACTTTCATTTTGTATGGACGTGAAATTAGTGACTTTAGTTTGCTAATATTTTTTTCGGTATAGTTATATTCTAAACATAACTAAAATGGCTTGTTTTCCTGTAAATTAATTGTCCTTTAAAACAAAATTGGTTATAACTTGATATGACCCGAACTAATCTTTATATAAGCTGAAAACGGTCGAGGACACATATTTTTTAAAGTCATGTACGATTATTTTGACCTCTACCCACTTACTTTTGTTGATTCTATGCCTAAATATAAAAAAAGGTTGTGTTTATTAATGTGAACTATTTGAATTGCTACTAATATGTAGTAGAGCCATGCTGCAGCTATATTATGGTTGTGGCACAAATGGTAAAATAGTAACTTAATGCTGCTGTGTTTCGCGTGGTGAGTGTAGAGAACCAGAGACCTTTTTTACTGGAAACAAGGCATTCCATCTTAGTCCTTAGGTATGACAACACATTTGAATTCTCATTCTTAATCAAGGATAGATGTAGTCTATGGACTGAAGCACCCACTTATCAGGTGTTTGTTTCAATTGTAATGATTGATTGAAAAAGTTTTTTTATTGGAATATCATATTTAAAATGTGTAACGAGTTGTGCAAATCAAAGAAAATATACAGTATTCTTAACATCTACCATATTTTTGCTATATATAGATTATAAGTTATAAGACAACATTCTTCTTGATATTTCACATCATACAACCCGTTACAATTGCACTGCTGATCTTGCCCCCATAGATAGTCTCAAAGTATGTATTTCGTATTTCATCAGGTCATCACTCCATCTATGGGAGGGGTTTCAAAAAACTGGGGGAGGGGTTCACCACAGTGTTCAATATTATAGTGCAGAAACACTTACAACTCCCTGACTCCAGGCTGCCACTGAGAATTTTTTGACAGAAAAACCCAACAACCGATTTTAACCCGACCTGGATTTGAACCTGGGACCTTCTCTTTGGCAATCACCTTTACAACTTCAACAAAGTAGAGTTATAGTAATAGTATGATAATGTAATATAATGATGTTATAGTTTTTATAGTCAAATAATCATCTTTTTTGTTTCTTTTAAATATTAAAAACAACTACCGCTTGCCAAGCGTGGCAACTGTGGTGAATATCCCCCCTATATAATAGCCTATCTGTGTTTGAAGGTCTATGTTCAGCTGTGGATTTTAATTGGCTGTTACGGTAACGGTTAAAACATCTAATGGCCTTCCATAGTTAAACATTACAATCTCTTTATTGCAATTTAAATGATAGTCTTTTTTAATTTACCCACAATTAGTTCTTTAATAAACGCCTCATAATTATTTCTAGCTAGCTTTCAATTGAATAACAAAATTATTATATCTAGGTCAATGCCATATTTACCAATTATGTATTTTTAAACACAGCATTTGTTTACTGATTATAGATCCGATTATGGAATCAAATATTTTAGGTTTGAAACTTAGAAAATGTCATACAGTAGGGGACCCTACCTTTCTTTTACAAGGCTACTTTACTACCTTACTTTTTATCACTCTAGAATCCATGTTTCCCATCAGATGTTGGGCTCACCTATTACCACTTCAGCTTACTAGCTATTTCGTTTACTCTGGTTATACTGTGGATATCTTCATTTCGAATTCTTTCATGCAGAGAAACTTAGCATGACTTTATGTTTTCGCACTTCGTCACTAAACGCAGTGGTGATCTGATAAGTCATGCAGGAAGACATGTAAGGAAGTGGCCTATCACTATGTTTTGTGGCATTCTTTGGGGGAGACATTGATTGACTGTAATGATACTAATGATGATGGTGTTCAAGCAAGCACAGGTCGCCTTTCATTTCAGAGAGGGTTTTTTATAGAATAAGAGTGGTAAATAGCCTACAGCCCACCTGATTGTAAGTGGATGATGTGAGCCATAGACATTGATTAAGAATCAAAACGCAGATGCATTATCATCCCTGATGACTAAGATGAAATGTCTCGTTTCCAGTAAAAAGAGTCTCTGGTTCTCTGCACTTACCATACGAAACACAGCAGCATTAAGCTGCTATTTTACTCTGGTATTCTGTGAGAGTGTGGTACTACTCTGGTCGAACCATTCTATATGTGCTACAATAATAATTATGCTGCTTTGTGGCTCTATCACGTAACAATGTAGTAGTTCGTTCGACGCGCTGCTCTGTCGAATTGGTGGGCTTTCTTCCTTTCTTTTTTATCTGCTGAGCATGGGTTTCCCCACAGTGGTGAGGTCATGCTTGACAGAAGGAATAATGATTATGTTAAAGCTCATAGATGCTGGTGCATCATTTCTAATCCACTCATACAATAGATGAAATGTTGAACAGAAAAAACTCGCAGTATTATATGTTATCATGTATGTTCAATATGGTCTGTAAAACGCGCATTTACGTGTGAGGGCTGATTTTGTATTATTCTTGGGGCACTTGTTCTTTTTACCCGACTGCGCGTCGCAAAGGATAGTAATGTGTTTAACAGCCTATATATGTATGTATGTTTGTTCCTTTGTGGCACACTAGAGACCACATGCGTGAGCTGTTTTTGATGATTCTTAACATCAATCGATTTTAAAATCTCTTGATTGTCACTAAAGATATGACAGTAACAAAAATTTAATATGGCGACAATCTGGCAAAAAATTAATGTCAAAGAACTATTTCAAGTGAAATATCATTGAATAGATCTTTGAAAATCATCTTCAGGTTTCTTTAATCATTTTTCATTTTAATAATTGGATCTGTAACGAAAAGGTAATTAGCAATAATTTTCACTTAAATTTTCAAAAATTAGATAAAACCATAGAATACTATAATACATACACAATGGAAAGGGGGAGTTGGCGGAGCTAGTGCGCCACTAACGTGTCAATTCACACGTATAAATGTCCAATTTTCGTGTCAAGCGTCGCTGCATGCAAATTATTAAAAAAATGGCAAATTGTGTAATCATTACGTGTCGAAAGAATAGCGGGAAATGGAATTTAAATAAAGGAGACATATGCTACAACCAGTAAGTCGAAACTATTTATATTTTGTGAATATTAGAAACAAAAATAAAGAAACATTTATGTGTCAAAAACTAAACTATGTGTCTAAAATGTGTTTGTAGTAGTTATAACTGATAATACGAAGTAATTGCTTGTATGTGTGCTCCCAGCGACGCCAATCCTCCTACAAAATAAGGTTGACAGCCATTATATTGTGTATTATAGTATTCTATGGATAAAGCTGTGATAAAGTTCTTATATAATAGTATAATAATAGATAGGTATTATTAGTGATATTTTATGCAATCGGGTTTTTTTAAACAATATAATAACTAGTGGTCACAATAAGCCTAATGGTTATCCATTAGGCTTCTTGTGACCACTAGTGATTGACTAACAATCCCACCCGACAGTAAGCTGTGTTGAAATCCTTTCATATGTGGTAGAGCCATGTTGCAGCTATATTATAGTTGTAGCACGAATGATTCGGCTTGACCGAGGTAGGACCACACTCTCACAGAACACCAGCATAAATTAGCAGCTTAACACTGCTGTGTATGGTGAGGTTAGAGAACTGGAAATCCGTTTTACTCGAAACAAGGCATTCCATCTTATTATTCCTCAAAGGTGACAATGCATCTGTATTTTGATTCTTAATTTATGATGAATGTCGATGTCTATGGGCCACAGCATTCACTTACCATCAGGTAGACTGGGTGCTCGGTTGTCACGTTTATTTTATAAAAAGAGGTCCCAAATCGCACTGTCCTAAGGTGTTACCAGTCGTTCGATTGTCGATCGTTATTGGAATGGATTAGTCAAAGTCTATCGATATTTTCTACCACACCAATCGATTGATGGTGTACATTGATGGTAGAATGGATAAGTCAACGTCGATCAAGTTCCTTGACTATTCGAGAACCCACCCCGCTCCACCGACTGCTCTCTATTGTCCTCTTCTGAATGCATGTTGAAAGATACAGATGATGCCCACAACCACATCGATTAACTGCCAATTGATGATTGAACATCGTTTTATCGATCAGTATCCGTCGATCACTTCGTCTGCTACCACATCGATCGGCTTCATTCTATGGCATCAACCGACGATCGATCGATTGGTGTGGTGACCTACTTAGAGAAACTGCACAGAGTGATAGTGTAACAATCTTGGCACCAGATTAGACTGGAAGCCCCTAATCGAGTCCAACATCGCGCTTGGTGTTACCTCTGGGAAATGGTCTCGCGAAGAGCAGCTGCTTTGGGAGAGACAGAGGGTAGCCGCTTGGGGTATAGCCTCATACGAACTGCACCAGAGCACTGGTCGCGTGCTATTTCCATGCGCCTCCTCACTCTTTGTGGCGGAGGAAGGGACTAACCAGGTAAGGTATTATATCTACTATTTCTATAAATGTAATGTTACAGCCTAAATACGTCCCACTGCTGGCTACAGGCCTTCTATCATATTTAAGAGGATTTTAGGAGAAGGAAATGTCCACTGTGCTGCCCCAATGCATGTTGGCATATTTCACATGTCTTTGAAATATCTTTTTTCTTATTTCTCAAACTTGCGGGTTTCCTCACGATGGTATCCTTCACCGCCGAGCTCGTGGTAAATCAGCACTTAAAATTCTAGCTAATCTGTCACACTATCTTTATAATATAAGTAAATTATGTACAGTTTAAAGTCACGGTAGAGCCATACTGCCAATGTATTATGCCACTAGAACAGGTCGGTGGGCTTGACCTGGAAGGAGGACCATGGTGTTACAGAATACTTCCGTAAAATACCATCACAGTATAATACCAGCTCCAGTGTTTCCTATGGTAAGAGATGAGAACGAGAGAGCACTTCACTTTACCGCAGGATACCTTCCAGGATACTCTTGTTTGATGGTTCTCGGGGAATAACCACAAGAAACAGAATCACAGCTAAAAAGATAACCAAACACTGGTATTCTGTGAGAGCATAGTCCTTACCCGGTCGAGCCGACCCATTTGTAGCATAGTAAGTAGGATCTATTTGGCGTTATTTGAATTTAAGATAATCAATTACCATTTATCTTATAACTTTTTCATTTTTACAAAAAATTCTCCAAGTTTTTTAGATAAAGAATTTAGATATCATACGTACATTTATTGTAATACAAATATTTTTAAACGTGGTAGAGCAATGCTGCAGTTATATTAGTAGTATAGTTGTAGCACAAATGGGTCGGCTCAACTGGGGAAGAAGAAGAAGAAGGCGCTTGTTTGCCGTGTAGTGGCGGTTGAGAATATCCACTACCCCATATCTTCCCGTGGGTGTCGTAAGAGGCGACAGAGAGAGATGGGCAGCAGCATCTTCCTGATAACAACAACTGTGTTATAATAAAAAACTGCGGTTGCCAACCCGCTCGCCAAGCGTGGCAACTATGGCAAATATACCCCCATGAATAATGACGCAAAAAAAACGGCCCCCAGTCCCCGGCGGCCCCGCTATTCCTGGATACGGTGGCGACCATGGTAACGGCGGGGCAGGGGGTGCTAAGAATCTCCGGTGGAGGTTCGGTTGCCACCTACGACGACTCGACCTGGCAACATATAACGCACGCACCCTGAGGACTGACGAGAAGATACTGGAGCTGGAAGAAGAGGTAGACAAGTTGCGCTGGCATATTATTGGATTATCCGGGGTCCGAAGAGAGGGGGAGGATACGGCAATCCTCGAGTCCGGCAACTTGTTCTACCACCGGGAGGGCGACCATCTGTCCCAAGGAGGTGTCGGATTTATCGTCCACAAGTCTCTCGTCAACAACGTTGTAAAGATTGGGAGTGTGTCGACGAGGGTCGCGTACCTGATACTCAGAATCACCAAACGGTATTCGCTGAAGGTCATACAGGTTTACGCACCAACCTCGGCACATCCCGATGAGGAGGTGGAGGAAATGTATGAGGATATTTCCAGAGCCATGCATTCCTCCAAAACCCACTACACGGTGTTGATGGGAGACTTCAACGCAAAACTGGGCACAAGAGAAAGCGGTGAGCTGAAGGTGGGGAAATTTGGAGTAGGGCAACGGAACCGAAGGGGCCAGCAGCTGGCCGACTTTATGGAGAAAGAGGGACTCTTTATGATGAACTCTTTCTTCCAGAAGCGGCCCCACAGGAAGTGGACCTGGTCGAGCCCCGACGGTTCGACAAAAAATGAGATTGACTTCATTATGACGACCAGACGCCAACTGTTCAGTGATGTCTCAGTGATCGCAAGGGTAAAAACTGGCAGCGATCACCGAATGGTTAGAGGCACACTAAACCTAAACGTTAAGTTGGAGAGGTCTCGTCTAATGAAGTTAACGCTCCGTCCCCCTCGTGCTCTAATCCAGAATCCCGAAATCTTTCAGCTCGAGTTAAAAAACCGCTTTCAGTGCCTAGAGGATTGCAATGCAGTGGACGATATGAATGACAAGCTCGTGGAAACTATCCATGCGGTCGGAGCTAAGTTCTGCAAGACCCGCCGCAGAAGAACACAAAAACTCTCCGACCACACTCTTAATCTCATGGCTGTTAGACGGGAGATGAGGCTGCAATCGTCAACAGATTTGACAGCATACAGGCAGCTGAACAGACAGATCTCCAAATGCATGCGGCGAGACTTACGCAACTTTAATACTGCTCGTATTAAAGAAGCGATCGAGCGGAACCAGGGCTCCAAAGTCTTTGCCAGAGATCTGTCTGCCAGAAGGAGCCAACTGTCAAGGCTGAAGACTGAGTGTGGCAACATCGTTTCCGGGACACCTGAGATTCTGAATGAGATTGAGAGGTTCTATGGGCAGCTGTACACATCATCGTTGGAGCCACACGCAAGTGTGAGTAACGATCCAACATCAAGTCTTATCCGACACTATTCCGATGATATCCCGGACGTCAGTCTGAGCGAGATTAGAATGGCTCTCCACCACCTTAAAACCCCCCCCCGGCCGGCCCCGGGCGAGGGTGGAATTACAGCGGAGCTTCTGAAAGCGGGTGGAACACCAGTACTTGAAGTCCTACAGAAGCTCTTCAATTCCGTCCTCCATGGTGGCATTACTTCGGAGGCGTGGAGCAGAAGCGCGGTGGTCTTGTTCTTTAAGAAAGGCGACAGCGCTATCTTGAAGAACTACAGACCGATTTCCCTTCTGAGCTGCGTCTACATGCTGTTTTAAAAAGTCATTACGAATCGTCTCGCACGCAGACTCGACGACTTCCAGCCTCCCGAACAAGCCGGTTTCCGAAAAGGCTTCAGTACCATAGACCACATACATACCCTTCGGCAAATTGTACAGAAGTCCGAAGAGTACAATCTGCCACTTTGCCTGGCGTATGTGGACTATGAGAAAGCCTTTGATTCCGTCGAAATTTGGGCGGTGCTACAGTCTCTTCAGCGGTGCCTAGTTGACTGTCGGTATATTGAAGTGCTGAAGTGTTTGTACAGTAGGGCTTCGATGGCTATCCGAGTACAGAACCAGAGTACGAAACCTATCCAACTGCAGAGAGGTGTAAGACAGGGTGATGTTATATCCCCGAAACTCTTCACCGCTGCGTTGGAAGACGTTTTCAAGCTACTGGACTGGAAAGGATACGGTATTAACATCAATGGCGAGTACATCACTCACCTTCGATTTGCCGACGATATAGTCCTTATGGCAGAATCGCTGGAGGACCTTAGCACTATGCTCAATGACCTCAATGGTGTCTCCCAACGGATAGGTCTTAAGATGAACATGGACAAAACAAAGATCATGTTTAATGTCCATGTCACACTTATGCCGGTAATTGTTGGGAGCACTATGCTCGAAGTTGTTGACGAGTACGTTTACCTGGGACAAATAGTCCGACGAGGTAAGTCCAACTTCGACCGAGAGGTCAATCGACGGATTCAACTCGGCTGGGCAGCGTTCGGGAAATTACGACACATCTTCTCATCAGGTATACCTCAATCTCTGAAAACTAAAGTGTACAACCAGTGCGTGTTGCCAGTGATGACTTACGGATCTGAGACGTGGTCCTTCACCGCTGGCCGTATGAGGACGCTCAAGGTCGCTCAGCGAGCTATGGAGAGGGCTATGCTCGGAGTTTCACTGCGTGATAGACTCAGAAATGAGGATATCCGCAGTGAAACCAGAGTGATCGACATAGCCCAACGGATTAGTAAGCTGAAGTGGCAATGGGCCGGCCATATAGCTCGAAGAACCGATAACCGATGGGGAAGAAAGGTTCTCGAGTGGCAGCCTCGTACCGGTAGGCGTAGTGTAGGGCGACCCCCCACTAGATGGAGTGACGACCTGGTAAGACATGCAGGAAGTCGATGGATGCAGGTGGCTCAGGACCGTGCTTTGTGGCATTACTTGGGGGAGGCCTATGTTCAGCAGTGGACTTGTGAAGGGCTGTAATGATTTTGATTCGTAATCGAGGATAGATGTAAATGTCTATGGACAACCACTTACCACCAGGTAGACTGTGTGTACCCTACCAAAGCTATATGGGGTAGTGGATATTCGTATACCACTAGTGTACGGCCAGTTTTCTTCAGTATATGGATAATTTCCGTCTCTTAATACAATGTTAGAAGTAGAGAACTTTCTATCATATTACCTGCTTTTCATAGGCTATAATTATGTTTCTTGTTTATAACCTCGAACAACCTCAAAACTTTAAAATATCATTTTTTTAAAACAACATATTTCCCTTTGTTGCGTATTATGATACATTCTTGAGGATATGGGGTATGGGGGGGTCTTAAACCGCAAAACATGTAGTTCATGTTTATTTTTACTTTTAATATTTTTCTAATTTTCTACCCATTATCTCTGACATAAACACGTCAACAGAATCTGGGGATATTTTATATTTCATCAAATATTTAAAAATCTATGCAGAATTTTTTGATATAGTACATGGAAGAATGATAGGTTATTTTAATTAAAAATAAAAGAAACATAAAGCTTTTTTTTGTTTTAACTAAAAATGTAATTTTTTAATCGCCATAAAAATTAATTTTTAATATTTGTAAATAGAATAAAAAAAGTTTCAATCTGTATATAAACTTTTTATGGAAATTAAAAAGCTTTAGTATAGTATAAAGTCGTAAATAATTTAGGATTAAGGTATCCCTAGATTCTGTTGATGTGTTTGTACATACATCATGATGTCAACTGGAAACACGTTTTCCTTACAGTCACCACCGCTAGTCCCACGGTCGTTAAGCACTGGTGGAGGTGCAGCTCTAACTCCGGCGATGTGCCCTCGAGCTCCAACTCTAGTGGCCCACGCGGCGAGGGGCGATATATGGCTGGCGGGCGGAGCTCTCCAGCGACCAACCCGGCTCACTTACGCCTGCAAGGGTCATGAACCCGATCGGTGAGTCTATGAAAGTAAAGTCTATTCAGAAATGCTTGTTAGACTGAAGAAAAAAAGGGAAGATTTCCTCCGCCAATGCTCCATGTGGTAGTCCATATTTTGTGACATTAGTGTTGACTTTTGGCTTTTACAATTTCTCTTTTCTGATTGTATAAAAGAAGAATGATTATGAGGATGAGGTTTTGATGATACTACTAAATGTATGTGACTTAATCTTGAGACCACCGGTGGTATTCAATAAGGGTGACAAACAAGCACACAGTCCACCTGATGGTAAGTGGATGCTGTGACCCATAGACATCTACATATATCCTAGATTAAGAATAAAAATGCAGATGCGTCAAGGTGGAATGCCTCATTTCCAGTAAAAAGTCTCTGATACTCATCAAATGTTACACAGCAGCATTAAGTTGCAATTTCCCACTGGTATTCTGTGAAAGGGTGGTCCTTCCCTTTGTCCTTATAACTGTTCATGCTACTACCTTCCAGATGAGAATGTAGATGGATGTTACAGGTTAGCAGACGATCCACGGCAGGCCGGAGTCCCATGTTACGTCACACAGGAGGAGTTCTCACGGTACACCGGATTCTGGTGGCAGCCCAAGTGCGATGGTAAGTGTTCATGAACTATCGAAGACCTTTCTCTTTCTGTAGATCTTTGCCTGAGTTCGGTCAAGGGACGATCTTGGAAGTGATGCTGGTGAGATGATGAGCTGAATCAAGTGCCAGAAGTCTGGACCCTGTCGATAGAGGGAAACAAACCAGGAGATAGGCAGCAGCGTCTTCCTAATAATAACTTAGAAATAAAAACTGCGCTTCTAACCCCAAGCGGATTCGCTGGACGAAGCGTGGTAGCTATGGCAAATATAAAGTTATAAAAATATATATAACCTATTGGGAAGGCCTATGTGGTCTATAGACTTTTGAAAGGCTGTTACATTCTGCAAACAACTACTGCAAACAAACAACTGTTGTTGGCTGTTGTTGTAAAATTTAAACACTTTGATTAGACCTGTTAACCAAGCCATGCGCACTTTTGATCGTACAATACCTACCTTACGTCCGCCAAGTAGTGATCTAATTTGATCAGAATTATGTAAACGTGCGTACCTATGAAAAAACAATTTTTTCGTTTTAAACAAAACCAAAGACACTATGCAATAGATAATAGTATCAAAGACAAAGATATGCTCTTTTATTTTAAACCATAACCTGGCAATGTTTCTTAGAAAAAAAAAAGAAATCACTCTGAACTTTCGGCGTTCCACGTGTCGTTTTGATGAAGGTGCTCCGTCTTTTTTATAGAATTTTATATTTGCGTCTGGACTAAAAACGAAAGTGTTATACTTTTTTATATTCCTTGTAATATAGTAAACACGTAGATATATAATTTGTGGTATAAAAAAGTGAAAAGTAAATTGCCAAAAGTACTTCAAAATATGGAAGCTACATTTTGGCGGTTGGGTCATAAATGTGTTATTTTTCAAATTCTCATTTATTTTTAGTGTAAAATGTAAGTAAAAATAGTTTTCTTACATATTTTAAATAACTTGACGTTGTATTTATTTCAAATTCACACAAAAATATGTTTGAAATATTGTTCGAAATGTCATACAGATAAAATATTATTATTATTTTTTTTTAATTCTTTAATATTTTAATATTTTGGTATGAGTAACGAATACAAACACATAAAACATAAAAATATACATATTTCCAAACATTTTCATATAAATTTCTCTAAAAACAAAAGTGTAGAATTCAAATTAGTAGTAATTTTGTCACTAAAATTGAAGTTTAAACTACTACTATGCTATACAGGGTAATTTACGTATTTTATTACAATTTCTAACAACCAAAAATAATTTTATTCGATAGTTTATACATTCAACAAGAATTCCTGTAAGTTTTATCCATAAATATTGTCTCAAAGTGAAAATATAGCAAAATTTGCAATATAGCAAAAAATTTGCTAATTTGCAAATTTTCCCGCCATTACGGTCCCGAGCGAACGGGAGTATAACATGTCGCGCGCTCGCTTAGCGAACAGGTATAGTGTTTTGTCACATTGTAACCTTTGCGAATTACTTGTTGCTAGAAAGTGACAAAACATTATTTAACTAATCAGGTGTTTAAAAACGTTTATGAATTAGGGGGAAAATTATTTAGTGTTCTTTCGAAGCTACTTAGTTACATGATGAATTAAATCATGTTAGTTCACTAATGCCTAAATACTCAAACGCTGCTCATTTTCAAGACGCTGTTAAGTCTCATGCTGTCTCTATCACTTTTAAGTCAAAGTGACTGTGACAAAATGAGATTTAACGTTTGTTTCATTGAAGTTATTTGTGTTACATTGCTCAAAAATCTAACTTGACTGTTTATAAAAAAAATTTGAATGTTTGTTGTAGCTGTTTAGCATATTGAGTCCAGGGTTGATTGAGGCGATATAGTATATCTATTCTGGTGTTATCTTGTATATACCTTTAAACGAGCAATTCTTATATATATATATATATATATATATATATATATATATATATATATATATATATATATTTTTCAATATGTAACAAAAACCCTGTGGTTCCCGTTTTTTAACGTGAGACGCATTTATTTTTTTTATTTTAATGAAAAAAAATTATTTTGCAAATTGCATGTGGTTTTATTTCCTCTAACTCACAGGAGTATCGGTAATGCGGGGTCTTTGACAATCCTCTTACTCCTCGGCCAATGCAAAGATAATAAAACCACATAAAAAATTTTTTTTTTTCATTAAAATTAATTTTTTAAATGCGTTTTTTTTTTGAAAAAAAAAATTATTTCCACATGCTTGGATACTGATTCTGATAATGCAGTTAACGGGAACCACAGGGTTTTTGTTACATGTTGTATAATCGGAATCTCGGAAACGGCTCCAACGATTTTCATAAAATTTAGTGTCCGAGGTGTTTCGGGGGCAATAAATCGATCTAGCTAGGATTTATTTTTAGAAAATGTCCTTTTGTCCGCGTTTTCAGGCAATAAAAAAACTGCTACAATATAAGAAGGTAAATTTCGACAGATCAATAACGATCGCTATAGCTCAGGTGGGATGTCGGTCGGGCGTGATATCGGAGTTCGGTGGTTCGCGTCCTGTCTCTGGGTCTAGCTTTTTTGCCTTTTTTTTTTCAAGTTCTCCTCTTTTGTGAGAAAATCTATTATTTTAAGCCCTTTTTTTTAGTAATTTTTAAAAATATGAAAATTTTAATAAAACTAATTGCACTCATGATTTTTTACAAATAATAGTTAGTTTTTTCTATTCTGTCAATAAGATCAAAAAATATTATTTAAGTTTCATCAGTATGTAATTTATAAATGTAATTTCAAAAATAAAAACCGAGCAAAGCTCGGCCATCCGGGTACTTTACTTCTAATTATTCACTGTGATTAAGGAATGTTTTATAATAGAAAGTATTTACCGAGAAATTTTATTGTGGCGGCGATCGAACTTTGTTTGCTTGTGTAATTTGAAATTATAATGTGTTCGTTTTGGTCTGAGAGCTATGTATGAACGTTGTTAATTACTGTTGCTTCTCTACACAGATGACGTGTTCAGGATAGTCTACGAGGAGGTGGACGAGAGTGAGGTGAAGATATTCAGTTTCCCGTCATCGCAGAGCGTCAGTGGGGAGGTCGAGGAGTTCAGGTATGTGGAACGTAAATAATTTATAGTAAACCGTGTTTTCAATCTTCGCCAAAAGATAACTTCGTGCTTGATAGACTCAGTTTTATAGACTTGTACACTGAATGTATATTATAGTATATACTATAGTATATACTATAGTTATTTGATAGAGTGGTATAAACAAGAGTGTGTTTTATATATAAAAAAGGGTTGCGAACGAACACACAGTCCAACTGATGGTAAGCGAGGAGTGATGTGACCCATATACACCTACATCTATCCTCGTTTAAGAATCTATACACTCTTAACACTCTTCTATACACTCAAAGGATAACGCGATACTTACCAGTAACGTATTGAAATTGCATTTACGATAGCAGCGACTGAGAAGTTTTATAGTGCGAACACGTAAACGGTTTTGAATTTCTAATACTTGTATATGCATTTACGACTGTTATATGTAATATTATTTATTTATTTTTTATTTTATAGGATAGTGTGACAAACGAGCACACAGCCCACCTGATGGTAAATGGTTGCTGTGGCCCATAGACATCAACATCTATCCTCAATTACGAATCAAAATGCAGATGCGTTGTCACCCGTTAGGATTGAGATGGAATGTCCCATTTCTTAAAAAAGGGTTTCCGGTTCTCTACGCTCACCATACGAAACACAGCAGCATTAAGCTAATATTTTACGCTGGTATTCTGTGAGAGCGTGGTCCTTCCCCGGTCAAGCCGACCCACTCGCGGTACAACTAATCTACTAAAATAACTGCACAATGGCTCTACCATGTAAAATATATAGTGTATATAAATACTGTTTCTTTATTTCGGCAAAAATATATGATATAATTTAAAATCCAAAGATTTTACTTTAATTGTTGTCTTGGATAATTGCTGTATACAAAACTTCTCTAGTAACTGTTGACAACGTTGAGAACTGAGATGAAATACCTTGCTACCAATAAAAGTGTCTCCGGTTCTCTACACTCACCATACAAGACACAACAGCATTAAGCTGCTATTGACGATGTTATTCTGTGAGAGGGTGGTCCTTACACCGTTGATCATTCGTGCTACAACCATAATATAGCCACAGTATGGTAGAGGTAGGGCCCTGCAATGCCACAGTAAATCACCCAGCAACTGAACTTTTTCATGGTATTAGATGTTACTTATCCTCTTAATTCCATTCATTTATTACATAGATATTATATAGTACGATAGTTATACGTGGTAGAGCCATGCTGCAGTTATATTAGTAGTATAGTTGTAGCACGAATGGGTCGGCTCGACCCGGGAAGGACCACGCTCTTGCAGAATACCAGCGTGAAATAGTAGCTTAATGTTGATGTGTTTCCTATGGTGAGTGTAGAGAACCGGAGACCCCTTTTTACCGGATACGAGGCATTCCATCTTAGTCCTCACGGGTGATAACGCATCTGCATTTTGATTCGTAATCGAGGATAGATGTAGATGTCTATGGGCCACAGCAACCACTTACCATCAGGTGGACTGTGTGCTCGTTTGTCACCCTATCCTATAAAAAAAATACGTGTGGCACTCGGTGATTGCCGCGGTAAAGCTCTATTGCATAGCATTTTTTATCAACTTATGCAATTATAATTATTTATTTCTTTATTTTATTTATGCAGTTAAGTCTTTAATATTAAATCAAGTTACACTTTTTGAGCGTGGTGACCGATAAGAAAACAATTTTTTTTCTCTTATTGAATAAATGAGAACTTAATATTGTTTAAAATATTTTTATTATATTACAATACATGTAGGTTATTCAGGAATTTTTATCATTCAGTTAGCAGCTAGTGTACACGCATACGTCGAGTCGCACGCACACAAACACCGTGCCAAACTCTGCCGAGTGCCGAAGTCTGCCGAACTAAAACGACGTTAGACGATGCACGACTTTCAACGCCACACCTCCGTGCCCGTCGGAGTGGGGAGCGTGAGGTTTTTTTCGTTACGGAATTTCTGGATTCGGTCCCCGCGCTCAAGGCCCGCGATAGAAGCTATGCAATAGCTTAAAAAATACAATCTATGAAAGTCTACTGGACATAGCATTTTTATGGATTGCCTCATAGCTAGGAACGTAACAGAAATAGAAACACAATACACACAACTTTTTTTAACTCTATATAGATTATGGGTATGTTCCGAAATACAACGCAGTGTACTGTCCAATGTAAATGACGTCATCATTTGACACTTTATTGTACTAGCGTGCCGCCGCCATATTGTGTCGAATATCCGGCCATAATAAAACAATTTTTAATTGTGTGTTTGCCGAATGAAGCATGCCAGAATTTGTTTCTATTTATTCAAATACAAAAAGTTATAGAATAATTGATGGTATATCCATTAGGAGGATATAATGACTTTTAGAGCACAAAATGACAAAATAATCGCCAACACTTTTCCAAATGGCGCAAAAGTATGACGTCATATACTGTCCAATGTTTTGGAACGAATCACCAGTATAGCGTCGATTCATGACGTCATTTGCATTGGACAGTACACTGCGTTGTATTTCGGAATATACCCTATAAATAATACTTATTGAAAGTTACTATTTTAATTTACCACTGGTTCGAGAAAAAAACCTCTGTCCTGGGAAGAACGAGCACGAAACCCAGCTGGAATTTTAAAAAAGAACAGCTTACAATCATATATGTTACATAATTAACAACGCAAAACAATTTAAAAATAGCTTGGTAGCGATCACTTTGCCCAGGCGTTATTATACATTAATTCCTTTATATTATTATAATAATCTTCTTTATACAAACTTAGTTTAATAAAGTTTTTGAACTTTAAGCAGGTCTAATTTTGTATATTTTTTGAGATTTTGTTGTAAATGCGTATACATCGCACCAAGAATGAATTACAGAGTAACTGGTACTACTAGCTTGTGTCTGTTCCTAGTATTTACAGAATTAATATCACTTATTTTTGTAAAACTACTTTTAGTTTTGTGTATGTACATTACATTTTCATAAAATTATTGAGAAGCCATTATTTGATCTTTGCCAAACTTGCCACTCTTGACGATTTGACAACCGCAGTTTTTTATTATTTTGCGTTGTTTTTGGAAGGATGCTGCCGCCCATCTCCAGTTTCATTTCCCTCTGTCGCCTTCTACACCTTCGGGATGATATGGCCTAGTAGTATTCTCTTACGTAGCCACTATACGACCGTAGAAGTGGTACTACATAGTGCCATGTCATCAGTGAAAAGAGCAGTGTTAACTATTTGGTCTTTAGGGATGTCACTCGTGAATAGTGTTAAGAGGAGTGGGGAGGGGATAGAGCCTTGAGGAACTATATTCGGTAGTGAAAATGGCGGTTGGCAAGGAAGGCTCTGATGGTGTGAGTGAGCCTATCAGACACGTTGACTTTGTACAGCTTGTAAAGCAAGCCGTCGTGCCAGACTTTGTCAAACGCTTTTGCGACATCGAAGAAGAGGGCGCCGGTGTTAGTGGTCCTGCGAATCTTTTGCGGTTACCCGTGCGGTTAAAGAATGGGATTGAAAATGGCGTCGCTTCTATTCACCTCTTGCTCGCATACTATTGCTAATAGCGATAGTATGCGAATAAGAGGTGAATAGAGGCGCGTATAAGTATAGATTCACACAAGACGGTAAAGACTGCAAAAGAAATATACTTTGCGATATGCGTTTATTGTACGTTCTATAACCTCAGTCCAACTTGTCATTGGAAACTATGATAACAACATGCCATAGACTATAAAAATAAATTCAGTCCGGTTTTGCTATTTTTTTGAGCTACGACACGTTCTGAGAGTTTTCTTCTTAATGATTGTTGATTTCGTTAGTTAATATATTTGTATAAAATATTTACATGCTATTGCGACATGAAAGTTTTGTAAATGGTTACCGTTTTAAAATTTTCGTTTGTATGTCTGTCCGAGCTAATCTTAGAACTGGCTAAACCGATTGTAATAAAGCTTCACGAACAAATAGAGTAATACCATAAGTGATCTAGACTAAATTTTATTAAAAAAATTAGAGACTTTATTAAAATAGAAATATTGATAAGATAAAATAAACGGTCTTTAATGATTATCTTAAGTCTAAGTAACGACGCCATTAATAGATCCCAAATAAAATTAATGTACCTACTTGCGTATAAAAGTTACAGCCTATGTACGTCTCACTCCTAGGCACAGGCGTCCCCTCATTTCTGAGAAGGTTTTAGGGCAAGGAGGTGGTCGCTGCAATGCCCCAATGCGTGTTGGCGAACTTCACATGTCTTCGAAATATTTTTTTCTTATTTCTCAGACATGCAGGTTTTCTCACCATGTTTTTCTTCATCGCCGAGCACGTGCTACGACGGGTCGGACAAATCTGCACTTAAAATTGAAATTAACAATTTCATAGGTGCCAGCGAGTATCGAACTCGGTTTGCTCGCGGTTTACAGCGAGCCACAGCAGCACTTTATTGTACGTGGATGTGCAAGTGGTTTAGCATCTGATCGGAAAAATAGACTGAAAATGACTGCGAACTTAGCGATCGCAGCGCCTCACTTATGGTGTCCATATTTCTGGGACACTATTTTCTACGGCGATCGTTCTTCTGTTCTCTAACCTTCATGCTAGGAGATTTGCAAGAAAACTTCTACAAGAAGTGACCGACAGTCTGTCAGAATTTTGGTGGCAATAAATAGTTTTAAATGAGGTAGTCAAATAATTAAATATCTTGTGCTGTGACTACAACATTCAATGTTGGCGTAATTGAAATGTTTAAATCTTTTCGACGGATCATTTCTCTCTTTTTCCTTTTTTTTTAGAATAAGTGTGACAAACGAGCACACAGTCCACCTGATGTTACGTGGATGCTGTGGCCCATAGACATCTCCATTCATCCTCGATTAGGTATCAAAATGCAGATGCGTTGCCACCCCTGAGGACTAAGATGGAATGCCTCGTTTCGTGTAAAAAGGATCTCCGGTTCTCTACACTCACCATACGATGCACACGTTTGCGCTGGTATTCTTTGAGAGAGGGGGTAAAGCCGATCCATTTGTGCTACAACCATAATATAGCTGCAGCATGGTTCTACAATGTATAAACCTTTCTTCGTTTGTTTCATATTTGTGAAAGTTCTTTACTAAATATGTAAGTGAAACTAGGATATACAGAGAGGGGACTGTAGACTTCACATGTCTTCAAAATGTTAAGCTATTGCATAGCTTCTATCGCGGGCCTTGAGCGCGGAGACCGAATCCAGAAATTCCGTAACGAAAAAAACCTCACGCTCCCCACTCCGACGGGCACGGAGGTGTGGCGTTACAAGCTGTGCATCGTCTAACGTCGTTTCAGTTCGGCAGACTTCGGCACTCGGCGGACTTCGGCACGGTGTTTGTGCGCGTGCGACTAGACGTATGCGTGTACACTAGCTGCTAACTCAATGATAAAAATTCCTGAATAACCTACATGTATTGTAATATAGTAAAAATATTTTAAACAATATTAACTTCTCATTTATTCAATAAGAGAGAAAAAATTGTTTTCTTATCGGTCACCACGCTCAAAAAGTGTAACTTGATTTAATATCAAAGACTTAACTGTATAAATAAAATAAATAAATAATTATAATTGCATAAGTTGATAAAAAATGCTATGCAATAGCTTTACCGCGGCAGTCACCGAGTGCCACACGTATTTTTCTTGTTTCTGAGATGAGCAGGTTTCCTTACGATGTTTTCCTTCACCACCGAGCATCATAACATTATTCTCTTCTCCCCAGGTTTCCACGTGCGGGCACGCCGAACGCTAAGTCTACGCTGAAACTGGTGACTTTCAGACTGCAGAAGGTGGCCTCCACCACCGTTTTGGATTACTATCACGAAGGAACGGCTGGCACACACTGTAATTACCGGTATTTTTGTAGTTGACTTGATCCGAAAAATAATGTTCTGTAAACTGTGTTGTGAATGATCTCCCATTTCAGTGATATTTATTTAATTTTTTCTTAAATTGCAGCTTCTGCAGACTCTAGAAGCGAATGCATGGAGGCTACGGATATCCGGTGGTACGAAATGAGGCAGCCCCTGAAGGAAGTGTTTCCATGGTTCGAATACCTGGCCAGGGTTGGGTGGACTCCGTGTGGGAAATTGTAAGTAATTACAGTTATGCTTTCTATTTTAGAGGTATGGTAGCTCAGGGCTTTAGCGCTCGCTGTAAATTTCACAGTAACGCGGTTTCGATCCCCACCGGCACTAATGAAATTGTTAATTGTAATTTATAGTGCTGATTCACCACATGTTCGTCGGTGAAGGAAAACATCTTTAGGAAACTGCATGTCTGAGACATAAAAAAAATTATTTTGAAGATATGTGTGTGAAGTTCGCCAATTTAAATTAAATCATCATCATCAAAATCATCATTAAATCGCAGCACCGCAGTTCCATGCTGTCAAATACCGGTAAAGGGAATGACAGATTTATGAGCATATATAATCTTACGTGGTGGAGCCACGCTGCAGTTATATTATAGTTGTAGCATGAATGGGTCGGCTCGGCCGGGCGACCGGGGGATTCTGACCGACCACGCACAAAATCCCAGCGTGTTATAGCAGATTAATGCTGCTGTGTTTCGTATGGTGAGTGTAGAGAACCGGAGACACGTTTCACTGGAATCGAGTCAATCCATCTTAGTCCTCAGGGGTGACAACGCATCTGCGTTTTGATTCTTAATTGAGGATAGATGTAGATGTCTATGGTCCGTAGCATGCACTTACTATTAGGTGGACTGTGTGCTTGTTTGTCAAGCATTTAAATAAAACTAGTTTGTACGGATTTTATCGGGTATATTAATTTATTTTATATTCCAGACGATTTACAGCGCTTTACAGCACCCATACTCACGGAGGCGCGGGGAGGGGGGTACAGGTGTTCGACGTCCCAACGTAATAGCCACGGCTATCTCCGGATTAAATTTATTAATTTTTGTTCCAATCTATACAGTATGAACTTACGGTATCTTGAAATCTTGCAGTTGTATGCTTGGATTGGAATTTAATTATCTTCACTATTGAAATTAGGATGTTTTTTAATTTTAATAGCCTCGCAAATCATCCTTGGAAGGAATCTGTGTTCTTTAGCGAGGATTTGTGGTATATCAAATCTTATGTAGTGACGGGGGCGATCCTGTATGTGTTCACAGATGATACTGATGTAAAGAATAGACGCTCCGGAAAGTCTGTAGTCCGTGAATACGTACAGGATCGGCTCCGTCACTACATGAGATGGACTGCTGTACTTTGCACGAAACGTCGGGAATATAAAACAAGTTTAATATACGCGATGTAATCGGTAAAAACTAGTTTTTTAAATAAACGAATTGCTTCGCAGCGTTTGGGTCCAACTCCTCGATCGCGAGCAGCAGCGTCTGGAGCTGGCCCTGATTCCGTTGAGCGAGTTCAGCTCGCCGACCAGCTACGAGGACGCGGAAATGCCCAACAGCTTACCAACGCACAACGACCAAAAGACAGAGGTACGTATAAAATTAATACTAATAATAATGTCCTCCAGACCGAATTACGGCCACGACGGCCTGCCTCAATGGAGACTAGCCGTCGGCGCAGGACAGGATTATAGTGCACGAGGGTATGCGCAGGCACAGGTGAACACTCTATTTCCTTGCTCTCATAGTCCGATGGGACGGTAAACCGACACGACCGGAGAGAGATCAGGCGCAGAACCAACGGCTTTACGTCACAGCGGTGACACTCCCTGTACGTGAGAGCTTAGGCGCCGGTGACCTTGAGTCGATGCGTGTAACGCTAGGGTTGATATCGAACCGAAGTGGAATATTATAGACTTGTACCTAAGAAGATACATAGTAGGTATGTGTTATATATTATGTAAACTTATGTATTTGGGTAGTGAAAGATACGTTCAATTTTAAATCAACTTTTATTAAATGAGGAATATACGACAGTTCATGGTAATCTTAAATAATTAACCAACACTTAGTATTTCAGTACGCAACAGTATTACCTACTATCCTTTAAAAATAATCTACTCTTATATATTTTTGAATTTTTCGATTAATTTTTAATTTTCATTATTATTTCTAACAATTGCAAAAATTCGTAGCATGTATATTTTTTTAGAAAATCCAAAGGTATGCAGGTTTCCTGGGACATTAAGATAACAAATTGTTCCCTATGTGTTGATGAGATAACTTATTTCTATTTCTAATGAAATAATCCATAAATACAACAATGAACAAATACAAAATCTCTTTATAGATATCTAAAATTTCTTGACTCTCTAGTGGTATTTTAATAGTGTATATTTCAGTTAATGTAATATAATAAAATTATTGGCGATATATTAGTTTTATTGTCATGGCATTTCCCCATAATTATTGTTAAGATCATATCGACTTTCATTAAAATGAGTTCACATATATTTAGGTATCATAAAACATTATTAAAAATTAAACTAACAAAACAAGGGCCCTTGTTTTGTGCAGTGGAATTTATTTTAATTCTAATCACTTAAAATCACTTTCAGTAATACTTATACATATACTATAATATCATTTATTTAATAACAACATTAATATTTATCAAAGCATATAAACCTAGCATACACGGCTATAAAAACTAATAACGTTACTTGGTAACATAAACTTAATACCTACATTAATAGAATATTAATATGTACATTAAGATATCAGTAATATTCATATATTAATTGAAATATTATATCACTTGACGAATATACTCATATTAACTAATACCGACACACATCGGTATTACTACTAGCCCTCGGCCAGGGGTCGGCGACTGCCCGTTCCACGCCCCGCGCGCCTCTCAAGGCCCCCGCACACATCCAGACACCCAGACACATAGCCGCAAGCGATTTTACGTGCACACATGCTTAACCCCTAAGATACCGTGGACATGTTGACAGGTCCAAGTTTTGTGACCGCTAAGTACAGAGGACATGTATACATGTCCGCATTACGTGCTGCTATTTTCGTCATTAATTGATATAAAAATACAGTATATTTTCGATTGAACACTATTTTATTCGATTCTGAATGAACTAAAGAATATTCTGTAACATTATATTCACTCGGTTACATAGACATTATCAAATATAACAGCCATTCGCTCTGCGTGCCGGTGCGGTTGGTTGCGTAATCGTTGAAGTTTTGTGATTGTGATTTTAGTTGGATTTTCTTTCAAAAAAAACTGTAAGTAATGTTATTTATCTTTACTACGTAATGTTTTTGAATGATTTAAGTTACAAGAACAGTAACTTTCTATGTTTCAATTAATAAAAAAAGTAGAAATAAAAAACCTCTACGCGAACAATTCGTAACGGTCAAGATTTCTAATAAGATTCTAATAAGATAATAGTATATTTCTTATTGGAATACCATAGTAAATACTTTTAGTAGTAATTGCTAAATGTTATATCTATATGATTGTATAAGAAAAATAAAGGAAGACAATATAAAATATATACACAAAAAGGTTTTTAAAATGAGTTTAGTAAGCGCGCGCAAACTGTCTATTGTCGAATTTTTAGCAAATGTTTGCGAGTGTAAAAGTAGAATTATTATAATTATTACATGCATAATTTAGGTTCATTTAGAAAGAATATGTTGTATTGATTGTAAGGACATAAAAGTAAAATAAAAACTTACGATATTTCATTCATAAAATAAAATTTGTCGTCAGTAAGTACACTATCAAGAGCCGTTAGAAACAAAGAGCTGTACAAAATAAAATAAACATTTATATGTTATGGTTATTGTTTCTACTTATCGAAAATCTTATCGGCTTTAAATGACTGTAACTAAAACCTCTTTAAACATAAATGAAAGGTCGTGAGAAACATAAATATTTAAAACAAGTGCCGCCAGCTGAGGTGACGACGGATGCCTCGGTACAAAGCTGTTTTTTGTTATAGCGGGCGCAGTGAGTGATAGGTTAAGTGTCGTTTCTTTTCGCGTAGTGTATATATTCTTTGTTTACGTGCTTTACGAGGCACGGGGGTGAGACACCGCCAACTTCCTGACTCACACTATAATTGGTTTTGGCGCGACCCGAGATTCGAACCCAGATCCTCATAATCAGCAGTTGCACTACACTAGACCAACAAGACAGTTGTATTTAAGCTTCAACTGCACACTGGTATTTTATATACACATATATCTAATATATAACAATTAATTTTCGTTTGTTCGTATTTTATGCGCTGCTATACCGTTCATCTGATTGCAATAAAACTTTGTCAATTTTTTCTTATTTCTCAGACATGCAGGTTTCCTCGTGATGTTTTCCTTCATAGCCGAGCACGGGTGGTAAATCAGCACGTAAAATTTCAAATTAACAATTTCATTGGTGCCGGTGGGGATCGAACCCGGTTTGCTCGCGTACTGTGAAATTTACAGCGAGCGCTAACCATCTGAGCTACAGCGAAAACCCAGAGAAAAGTTTGAGGTAACATATAAAAAACACAGTCGAATTGAATACCTACTGCTTTTTGAATTCGATAAAAACTGAAAGTAGCCGTGCTAATATTGGGACGTCAAACACCTCAGTTCCCTGCGTGACCATGCCGTAAATCACTCGAAACGTCGGGAATTAAAAGTTAGATTAAACGCAATAAAATCCATGAACAATTAGTTTCATTTAAAAATATTAAAGCGCCGACTTAGAGCGGCTTTCTTTTTACTGAAAATTATCCATTCCATTAAAGTCTATAAGAGTCCACTGCTGAACATAGGCCTCCCCCATTGATTCCCCCCTATGGCAATCGGGGAAGTACACTTTATTGAAAGTTATATGTTTGGTAATTAAGCATAAAATTATACAAATGTTTACGGTTCCAGCAACAAATCCAAGTTCTAGTCTCCGAGACGGCTCCAGACGCCTGGATCAATGTCCATGATATCCTCTACTTCCTGCCGAGCACAGAGGATAAGGTCAGCTTCATCTGGGCTTCGGAGGAGACGGGCTACTTACACCTGTACCTTATCACATGCGGCCTGCAGCTCACGAAGCCTGAAAGGGCTAGATGTGACTCCCAATCTTCGAGGCAAGGTACTGATTGATTTTAATGAGATAAGTTACTTAGCAGAGCCATGCTGCAGTTATATTATAGTCAACCAAATCTAAGAAATACCTTTTGACGTTTCACATTAATCAATCCGCAATAACTTTGCACAAGCGTACTCGCACGATTTAAAATAACCTTTTACGTAAATCTGAAGATATATGAACTTATCAATATTCATTACAACGTGTATAGTTTTTTATCACTAATCTAAATTCGATTCTTTCAAACAAAGCAAAATATTTAAAAAATAACCAGTATCAACTTTTTTACCTGACGTCGTTTCAATGATATCGTATTGTCGTATCGCTGTGTACGTTACCGTAGTGTTTGGATGATTAAAATTCATTATTATGCGAATAATCGGCAAAAATATTTAAATAATCGGTAAAAGCATTCAAATAATCGAATCGTTATTTTTTTAAAGTATTGTTTGTTTAATTAAATTTTTATTTTTAAAATTCCTTATAATACATAAAATTAAAGTAAATTTACAGCCTATATACGTCCCACTGCTGGGCACAGGTCTCCCCTTATTTCTGAGAGGGTTTTAGGGCAAGGAAGTGTCCGCTGCGCTGCCCCAATGCGAGTTTGCGAAATTCACATGTCTTCGAAATATATTTTTCTTATTCCTCAGACATTCAGGTTTCCTCACGATGTTTTCCTTCACCGCCGAGCACGTGGTATCAGCACTTAAAATTGCAATTAACAATTTCATTGGTGCCGGCGGGGATCAAACCCGGGTTACTCGCGTGCTGTTATTTTTACAGCGAGCGTTAATCATCTGAGCTACCACGGCTCCATGATTATTATTCATGCATTATGTTACATAAATCATGAATGAAACAAGTTTATTTTTTTAACTTCGACGTAAATTTGTGTAGGCAAAAAAACTCATATACACGGCCGCGATGAAAAAACCACTACGTAATTTCAATCTCCCGGCATTCCGTGGGCTTGCTATGTGTAATTTTGTGATTTTACGTTTGTCTTCTTATTTTGTGACTCGGCTTGACTTTTTGGACTGTTTCTTTTATATTCGTTGAAGCATGTGCTCATGTCACAAATTAGGATTGGGCAAAAGTGGTAGAAAAAAATTGATTATGGATGACTGAAAGAGACAATAATTTTGATTGCATCATTGAAAATCAAATAATAATAATTAATCTAAACGACGACAACTCAACTAGTTGTACTAAAAGTGATTGGATAAATATATTTTTAATCTGGTTTAATCTAAATTTTTATAACTTTGCCTCTAGAAATAAGCAGTAATAACAAATACAAGGAAACTAAAAATCTTGTGTTTTAAATTAACAAACTGAAATGATTACCAACTCTAAATAACCGATATAGATTTTTTAAGAATCGAATATTGTACTTTCCCATTTTTTGATTGGCATGCTTGGTGAAATTAGTCTGACAGCTGTCAAAATGTATTTCTTATATTTGGTTGACTATAGTAGTATAGTTGTAGCACGAATGGGTCGGCTCGATCGTGGGGAAGGACCACTCTCTCACAGAATACCAGCGTGAAATAGTAGCTTAACGCTGCTGTGTTTCGCATGGTGAGTGTAGAGAACCGGAGACCCTTTTTACTGGAAACGAGGCATTTCATCTTAGTCCTCACGGGTGATAACGTATCTTCATTTTGATTCGTAATCAGGGATAAATGTAGATGTCTACAGCAATCACTTACCATCAGGTGGACTGTGTGCTCGTTTGTCACAGTTATTCTATATAAAAAATCTTAAGCGATTACAAACTGGATATTCACTGGTCAGTTGTTTAGTCTGTGGAATCTCGATTTTTCATTTCTTTTTTTAAAGTTATTTGTTAGCACTAGGAATTTCTCCTGTATGATAGAGACACACTACTTAATTAGTAGGTTTAAATGTATGAGTGCAAATCTGTTTTAATATAATCTGTATACAAACATCACGGTCGACTAGCGCGCGACTAGTCGACTGTGATTATTGTAAATCCGTCAGCGCTTACTGTATGGAGCAACGCTGTCGTATTGCATGAAACAATAGGTCCGCTCTCACGCGCGTTCAGGTCATTTATGAGTTTATGACTAGTTGAACAGCAAGTCCGAGAACATTGTTTCTTAGAAAGCTGAATGACCAATTACAATGGCATTTTTATGTGTATTGCGTTCGTAGTTTAAATTATGCGTAAATGCAGTACCACATCTATCCTCGATTAAAAATTAAAATGCAGCCGCGTTTTCACCCCTGAGCACTAAGATTTTGCTTACATCCTTTACCATGTCTCACTACCCTTTATGTACTTGATTCTGCAAGGTTAGGCATCTGGTGCTTATGGGTTTGATAAATCCTATTCTCTTTTCTCACATCAAGAGATCTGCTGTGAGAGATCCGTGCTAGTTAGATAGAGGTCTCCTATTCTTCGAAATCAGCTTGTTAAAATCTACTACTGGATTTAGGCCTCTCTCGCGGAAGAATGGATTTTGCCATGTTTTTTTATTTAATTTGTTATTTGCACGTTTCTAACGCTTACCACGTAGGCTTGGGTAAAAAATTATATATATATATATATATATATATATATATATATATATATATATAATTTCTCGAAATATCAATACATATCGTTGATATTTTTAATCGCTATATATCGATTTTTATTTTGAGTATCGAATTCGTATCAATTTCGATACGAGGGTGGATTGAAAAGTACTCGGCCTAACCAAGAAAATAAACACATACTAAATCAGTTATATTTTTATTTTTCTACATAATCACCATCAAGTTCAATACACTTTTGCCACCTCCCCTACCAAGCATTTAGACCGTTGAAAAAAAATGATTCTTCCTTAGAGTCAAAATATGCGTCTACAGCTGCTTTGACCTCGTCGTTTGTCGAAAATCTTTGACCTCCCAAGTGCTTTTTTAGGTTACGGAACAGAAAGAAGTCTCATGGTGCCAGATCACGTGAATACGGCGGATGCGGTAACAGTTCAAAGCTACAGTTGTGAATTTCAGCCATTGACTGTACTGACGTGTGAACACGGGCGTTATCTTGATGAAACAGGACTTTTCTTCTGAGCATTCCTCGACGTTTTTCTTTTATTTCCTCTCGTAAATGACGTAGTAAGGTGCAGTAGTAATCAGAGTTTATAGTCTGACCCCTTTCAAGATAATCAATCATAATCACACCTTTCGAGTCCCAGAATACTGAAGCCATCACCTTATTTGCCGACAAAATCGACTTAGCCTTTTTTAGGGGGTGGTAAACCAGGTCTTCTCCACTGTTTTGATTGTTGTTTTGTTTCCGGTGTACAGTAATGAACCCATGTTTCGTCCATAGTAACAAAACGATTCAAAAAATCATCTGCATCGGCTTCAAATAACTCCAAACAGTCGCGTGAAATAGTCAATCGCATCCTTTTTTGTTCAACTGAAAGCAGTCGCGGAACCCACCTCGCAGACACCTTGTGGAAACCCAACTCGTTGACAATGATGTTTTGAGTTCGTTCATAAGAGATGCCTATAATCTCGGCTATCTCTCTAATTTTTAATCTGCGGTCTCCCATTATTAAATCAAGTACTTTTTTTAATATTTTCGTCAGTAGTTGACGTCGAAGGCCTTCCAGAGCGGGGTTCATCTTTCACACTCTCTCTACCACGCTTAAATTCTGCTATCCATTTTTTGACGGATGAATATGACAGAGCACAATCGCCTAATGTACTGACCATGTCATCATGGATGGCTTTTGATGATAGCCCCTTCTTATGGGGGTACTTAATGACGGCACGCTGCTCGATTTGCTCCATTCGCGGAAATTATGTCCGATTACTTTGTTAATAAATTTATAAAATCACAACTAATTATCGCACACGTTTCGAACTTCACACAATGAACTAGTCTGAACTGAACTAAATAATGTGAGTAGATTTGATTTTTAGAATTGAATGGATCTGTGTTAGGCCGAGTACTTTTCAATCCACCCTCGTATATTTTAAAATGTTGTAAAATCATTAAGTAACAAAAGCAGCTACAAAGCATTCATATGTTGTTGTCATTTTTTTTCTTAGTCCAATCGCTCAGTAATAAAATTTTAGGCCTTCATGTACATTATTACGATATATCGATATATATATATATATATATATATATATATATATATATATATATATATATATATATATATATATATATATATATATACAACATGTAACATAATTAACGCACTTTGAGAAAGTAGTTTGTTCAGAATCGTTTACTGAATCGATTCCTATCATTTTTAATATAGGTAATTTTTTATCCCAAAAATAATTAAAACTACGTAAATTACAGTCGCACTAAACCTGTACAGTCAAAACAAACTGAAATGGACCGTAACTTAAGGCAATAAGACTTTTAAGAGTGCAGTTTTATTTTTATTATTACTAATTCTGTCATTCAATAAAAATAAAGAAAAATTAACTTTATTTCAAGCATCTTAAAGTCTTTGCGTTCGTGGATTTGTACTGTGACCACAACATTCTTCCGGAATTAGTATAACTAATTTGATAAATAATCAGTGCATAAAAATGTTTAACTAAAATTCAGTGTATGTATTATGATTATAACATAATATACTAATTGGGGTGTCTGAGGGTGTGCGTTAATTACATTACATATATATATATATATATATATATATATATATATATATATATATATATATATATCTGTGTGTGTGTGTGTGTGTGTGTATGTATAAATTTTGCAAGGTTAGCGGCAACTAGAACCAAAACACAATCGGTGGCAAAGGTATCTCAAGGCGTCTAAGTAGACTCCTTACCTTGAAATTCACTTCACTATCACATTTCAGCATTTGTTTCATCGTTTTCACTAATAGTAAGTACACTTTTACGTATCAAAATCTACTTGAAACCATTATTGTAAAAATCATAAAGGACCAGTAATCTGCCGCCATTCAAGTTCCCGACAAAACTCATATTCATGAGTTACTAGTGAGCCGCCCCATCTTCGCACGGGTTATTTCTGGATCTAGACAAGACGCCATAGACACCACCTAACCAATTGTATCCAATTGTGAAGCTTTAAGAAAAACACAAAATTTCGTTAAAATCGGTGTTTAGGTGGAGTTCAGTCATATACATACCAGGCAGAAGAGATATGTATAAAGATAAACACGTAAACATTAGTAACTGACCAGTAAAAATGACTTTTTGTTCACAGCTGTCATTGAAATGATCATCGATGATGAAACAAACGCGGTGGGACCGAACATCATCAGTAAGGAGGCGATCACAAGCGGGGAGTGGGAGGTCATGGATAGGAAGATATGGGTGAGTCATGTTTTGCGGTGAATGTTAGGAGAACAGGGCCGGATTTAGGGCGATCTTTATTGTTTTATACTATCGATTTTTTAATACTTTTAATAATGTCGGGTTATGTTTTGTTTTGTTTTGTTTTGTTGTGTAGATCGGAACAAAAGTTAAATTTTAATCTATGGTAACCGCGGTTATGACATCTGGACGTTGAACATCTCAGTCCTTCCTGTGACCATGGATGCTGTAAAGCTTTCGAAACGTCGGGTATTAAATAGTTAAATATACGCGATAAATTCCGTAAAAACTAGTATTATTTCAATGTGTAGTGTTCGCGTAAATATAAGAAATCATTACATAACTTTCCTTTATAAGCTAAATGATGTTATGGTTTTTTGGAGTGAAAAAATGTTATTTGTATAATGATAAAAATGTTATTTGTGTAATGATAAAAATGTTATTTGTATAATGATAAAAATGTTTTTTGTATATTTATGAATGATAAAACGTTATTTAATTCGAAATGCAAAACTGAACAACTTTACAGACAACTAAATGTACCAATGATGTGATTAACAACTAAAAAGCTAAGTTTTTTTTATAGAATAATGGTAAATAATGAGCACACAGTCCATCTGATGGTAAGTGGATGCTGTGGCCCATAGATATCTACATCTATCCTCGATTAAGAATAAAAAATTAAGAATCAAAAATCAAAAGATTAAGAAGACTGAGATAGAAAGCCTCGTCTCCAGTAAAAAGGGGACTCCGGTTCTCTCCACTCACCATACGAAACACAGCAGCATTAAGCTGCTGTTTTACGCTGGTATTTTGTGAGAGTGTGGTCGATCGGGGTCTCCCGGTCGAGCCGAGACCCATTCGTGCTACAACCATAATGTAGATACCGTGTTATATTGTAAATTTCTTTTTGCCTTTACGATTAGGAAAAATATGAGTACATTGATCTATTTCATTACTGTAAGATTAAGTTTATAACCAAAATCAAAGTAAGTAATATGTAACAGCTGTGATGCAGTACTTACTTTTTATTATTTGTAAAAAAAATTTAATGCCAACATTTTGTTTTCGTGCATTAATTCAATGCTCAATAACTTTCATTTCATATAATATTGTTCCACTTAAACGATAGGAATATTTATATCTATTGTTTGTTTATGGAACGCACGGAGGATTTGGCTTGATCGTCACGGTTAGCCTCCAAACGCCTCGGAGGCGTAAAAAATGATTATACCGCCTATCCTATATTTTTTTACCTATCGAAAATCAAATGTTTTCGAACAGTCTCTTAATCGAACAAGTGAAATTTTTAATAATTATGCGTTCAAACATTTTTATGCCACGTTCTTTTTTTTATCAATTACTTTTATCGACTTTCAACATGGCGTCTTACCGATTTAGTTATTCTGTGCTTATAGACAATGACACTAAACTGTACAGCAACCATTAATCATATATAGGGAGGGAGTTTTGGCGGGAACTTGGCCGTCGATGGATTGTCGCTACTGTTTGACAACAAACGACAGTTTGAATAATTGTTTGAAGTGGATTTTGATTCGTAAAACTGATGTGATTTAGTGATTTAAGTGTTTGCGCGTGTGAACTATTAGAGAAAACGACGAAACAAGTGCTTTGATTTTGATATTAACCTCAAGTTATTTTGATCGCTTAGGCGCTTTATGAACTTGAGTGGGGCTGTCGTCATCAACAGCCCGCTGGGTTGAGCTGTCGCCAAACCTCCCAAAAACTTCGCAATGTGACGCATCAGCATATTGTGAAGAAAAAATATATAAAAAAGATTACTAAAGAAATGATAGGCTCAGAAGGGCTAGAACCCAGAGCCTTAAAGCCAGTTAAATTAAAAAAATCATATAAAGAGAACTGTCAGTTATCACAACAGTTTCAATAATACGTGAAATAAACATGTCAAAAGTCATTAATCCATGTAGGTTAGAGAACAGAATGATCACTACGTATTAAAGCGTAGCCCGCCTGTCCTTGAAAATTGTAGTATACATAGCGGCGCTGACGTCGGTGAGTAGTGACTGCGAAGTTAGCCGTTTATGAGTACAAGTAGATGAAGTTAGTTGAATAATGTACAAATTTTCTCTGTGGCATTGGTGTGAAAATTTTATGCTCCGTAATTTTGTAATTTTTGACAAAAGGAAACATTAAAAATGGAGAAATATTTTATTGTACGTGGATGTGCAAGTGGTTTAGCATCTGATCGGAAAAATAGACTGAAAATGACTTTTATTGAGCGAACTTAGCGATCGCAGCGCCTCACTTATGGTCACATATTTCTGGGACACTATTTTCTACGGCGATCGTTCTCCTGTTCTCTTCATGCATTAATCAATAACCGTGGGCAATTACAAGTGTAATTTCCTGTTCTTTACCAGCAAACAAAGCCATTATAAAACAATTGGACACTTGAGAACCGTCTAAAATGTGTTTTCCTATTTTTGAGTATAGTGTACAAGGATCTGGCCCAGGCTCCATACGTTTTGGAATATCTATATTTAGTTTAAAATATCATTACTAAATGCCACACGATCAGACATATACAAGAGCGAGTTAATAAAAACGTGGTGAAAAATGCATGTTAATGCGGTTACAGCATAATATTTAAGTCTCTGAACTCAGGCCTCCCCCATAGATTGCCTCATAGGGGGAACTTTGCTATAGTTGTAATGTTACTGTTGATTTAATAATTTCACCTCTCAGTGGGTCATGTGCTCCTGGTAGATTATCTTCTATACAACCATCCATTACAGCCTATTAAAGTCCACTGCGGAACATGGGCCTCCCCCCATAGATTGCCTCATAGGGGGAACTTTGTTATAGTTGTAATGTTACTGTTGATTTAATAATTTCACCTCTCGGAGGGTCATGTGCTCCTAGTAGATTATCTTCTATACAACCATCCATTACAGCCTATTAAAGTCCACTGCGGAACATGGGCCTCCCCCCATAGATTGCCTCATAGGGGGAACTTTGCTATAGTTGTAATGTTACTGTTGATTTAATAATTTCACCTCTCAGTGGGTCATGTGCTCCTGGTAGATTATCTTCTATACAACCATCCATTACAGTCTATAAGTCCACTGCTGAACTCAGGCCTCCCCCATAGATTGCCTCATACACTTCCCTTAGACACTTGCCATAGTTGCCTGGTGGCAACTATGGCAGTGGGTTTTTATTTTTAGTCGTTATCACGAAGACGCTGCTTCCCATCACCTGATTTGTTTCCCTCTGTCGACTGCGCTCTGATAATATTGAGCGCATTACAATGAAGAAAATGTTTCTTGAATAGTGGTAGTCACGCTGTAGCTATATTATGGCTGTAGCACGAATGGGTCGACTCGACCGAGAAGGACCACGCTCCCACAGAATACCAGCGTAAAATAGCAGCTTAATGCTGCTGTGTTTCGTATGGTGAGTGTAGAGAACCGGAGACCCGTTTTACTGGAATAGAGGCATTCTATCTTGTGTAAGGCATCTGCATTTTGATTCTTAATAGAGGTTAAAATGTAGATGTCTATGGGAAGCACTATCCACTTACTTTCAGGTGTACTGTGTGCTCGTTTGTCACCCTTATTATATAATTTTTTTATCGCAAATGTTATTTTGTTTCAGGTGGACCAAGCCCGGCAGTTAGTTTATTTCGTGGGGCTCCGCGAGACGCCACTGGAGCGCCATTTCTACGTCGCCCCTTTACGAGGCTCAGCACCAATTACGTTGCTCACTACACCAGGGCATTCGCACACTGTCGACATGGATGATGTAAGTAGATATATTTTCTTTCAATCCTCTATAGATATAGTCTATATCACATCTCAGTTCGAGAGGCTCGAGTGAAAATAAAACTTATGGTAAGTGGACGCTGTGGCCCATAGACATAAACGCAGATCCGTTGTCACCCCGGAGCACTAAGATGGAATGCCTCGTTTCTAGTTAAAAGGGTCTCCGGTACTCTACATTCACCATACAAAACACACCAGTATTAAACTGCTATTTCACGCCGGTTCCCCGGTCGAGCCGACCCATTCGTGCTACAGCCATAATATAGCTGCAATGTGGCTCTACCACGTATAACTGTTGTTCCAACCTGATTTGAGAGACTAGGACATAGACAGAATTTGTAGTTCCTTATTCAAAACTGATCCCATCCTTTCCTCTTTAGAGACTCGGGAAATCGGCAAGTGGTAACTTACCTTTATCCCGCACACTCGGAAGACCCTGTCTCACGTAAACTTGGAAGTAACGAAGTCAAAATTGGATCTACTTCTCTTAAAAATAAGGTCACAATTTTTATGTTTGTGATTTTTAGTTGTAATTCCCAATTAGCAATAAGTTCGATTTTTGTGGACATATCCTTGTTTCTTCTATTGTAGCTCAGTAATATAGTTTGTTTATAATTCTGTTTTTTCATCTTAGTTTAATTAAAGAAAAGAGCCGACCCATTCGTGTTAAACCATAACATAGCTGTAGCGTGGCTGACCACGTGGTAAATAAATTGCAATTCTTTAAATAAATTATTTGATGGAAAGGCGATGCAAATATCAATTAAAACAACTAAGACATGATTAGTCAAACATTTTCATTTTTAAGCTTAGGTTCTCTCTTTTATTTCTGAGAGGATAAAATATAAATGGACATAACCTCAGAGGCTAAGAAATGAATTTTTTAGTAGCTGTTTAAGTGCTTATTTACCATGTGCTCGGTGGTGAAGGAAAACATGATGTGGAAGCCTGCATGTCTGAGTAATAAAACATTTCGAGATATAGACTATGGGATATATGGTATCTCACAGAATACCAGCATAAAATAGCAGTTTAATGCTACTGTGTTTTGTATGGTGAGAACCAGATAGTTTTTTCACTGGAAACATGGCGTTCTATCATAGTCCTCAGAGGTGACAACGCATCTGTATTTTGATTTTTAAATGAAGATAAATGATGTCTATGGGCCACAGTATCCACTTACCATCATGGGCTTTGTGCTCGTTTGTCATCCTTATTCTATAAAAAAAATCTAATGGCTTCCGATAGATGGCGGTATAACCGTTACGTTTACATACCCGTTACCGTTACCGTCACCGTCACAGCCCATCATAAGTCCAGCATGACAGCGTGACAGACTAATTGCCATATCACCTTTATAAATTAGAGGAGGCGTGGGCCTAGCATTAGGACGTATGTAGATAACTTTACTTTCAATAAAAGCCGTAGTCAATCAGAGGCTAAGCAATCACGTTTATTTACATAGTTCTACAGCAACTTTAGTTTGATCTACGCCGGCAGCAATGATATAGTTTATTGCATTATGTGTCCACACACACGCACGCACGCACTCACGTACGCGCACACGCAACAAGTGCTTGTACGCGGAAAATGTTTTTTTTTTTTTGCGAGCTCACACTCTACCTGATGGTAAGTGGATGCTGTGGCCCATAGACATCCACATTTATCCTGAATTAAGAATCAAAATGCAAATTCATAGTCACCCCTGAGGACTAAGATGGAATGCCTCGATTCCAGTAAAAAGGGTCTCCGGTTCTCTACACTCACCATACGAAACATAGCAGTATTACTCTGCTATTTTACGCTTGTATCGTGTGAGTGCGTGGTACTGCCCCGGTCGAGCCGACGTATTCGTGCTACATCTATAACATAGCTGTAGAGTGGTAGCTGAGTACGTGTTTCATCCCTTCGCGGAATTTCATTCATTTCTTCTTCGCTCACCGTTACAGTCTATTGAAAGTCCACTGCGGAACATAGGCCTGCCCCATAAATAGCCTCATTTGTGGGATATTTTCCGTAGTTGGTAAGCGTAGTTTTTTTTAAAGTTGTTATTAGTAAGATAATGCTCCTGGTTTTTTTCGTCTTCAAAAGAGACGGTCCAAATTTGTATCCTATACCTTTAAACGAGCAATTCTTGTATATATTTAATCGGAATCTCAGAAACGGCTCCAACGATTTTCATAAAATTTAGTGTCCAGGGAATTTCTGGGGCAATAAATCGATCTAGCTAGGATTTATTTTTAGAAAATATCTTTCTTTTTGTCCGTGTTTTCAGGCAATGAAAAACTGCTACAATATAAGAAGGTAAATTTTGACACTATGTTAATGATCGTAATAGCTCAAGTGGATATCGAGCGGTCGCGAAATCGTAATGCCTTGGTTCGCGTCCTGTCTTCGGTCCGATTTTTTTCCTTTTTTTTTCAAGTTCCCTTCTTTTGTGAGAAAATCTATTATTTCGAGCCCTTTTTTTAGTATTTTTCAATAATACGAAAATTTTAATTAAACTAATTGCACTCATGATTTTTTATTCAAATAACCAGTTCAGTTTTTTCTATTATGTCAATAAGATCAAAAAATATTATTCATCAGTATGTAATTTGTATCTAAATGTAATTTCAAAGAAAACCGAGCAAAGCTCGGTCATCCGGGTACTAGATAATATAAATATACAATAGACAATATAAAAGTAGGAAAATAAATTAAAATAATATCTCACACCACTTTTGGTCATTCAAATCCACCAATTTGCCTTTATTTCAGTGGTATTAATATTTTATTCTTAGCAAAAACTGCAACACTAATGGCGATTTGATGTCGTTTTGACGTTAGCTGTCAACTTTCATGAGGTTATTGATGATTCAAAATGTGATTCTACAGATGTCTGATATCAATGAAATCAAAATCTCACGTAAATCATGAAGTCCATAAAACATTGACGAGTGAAATAAGTAATAACAAATCCAAAGTTCAAATAAAAAAAAACAAATTACCAAAGAAATCCAAAGGAATGCAATAAACGCATTCACGAGTTCACAACTGCACGAACAAGCTCGGAATAAAAAAAATATCATACTACCTACATTATTTCATGACTAGTCACTTTTCAGGCATGACATATAACATATAATTTTACGACTGGAAGGGCGCCACCTTGTAAAATCATCAAAAATTGGGATTGTATTTTTATTTTTAGCAAGTCGTTTAGTTTTATTTATTCTCTGATATTATTTTTAATAAAATCCCTGAATTTTTTGTTTTTTTACGGTTTAGTGTCCATAGACTAGGCCTGAAATGGACAGTCTCCTTTCTGAAGTTTCAAAACTGAAACTATACTATACTACAATATACTTGAACACAACGTATACTATAATATACTTGAACACAATGTATACTATAATATACTTGAACACAACATCATGTGCACTGTATTATCAGTAACAATCTTGTTGTATAAAAAATGGTGTAATGGTGACTGTCCGCAGGAGTGCAGCACGGTGGTGATGACGTCGTCCAACATCAGCAGTGTGCCGTGCACGCGGGTGTACCGCGTGTCGCACTCCACGCCCACGCCCACGCTGATAGTGCAAGGCACGCTCATGGAACGAAACACTTTCGGTAAGTGATGCCCACCGCTGGGGGTTTTTGATGTGAGGGAAGGTAATAGCCAATCCGTGGGTGGGTAGGACATTTTATTCTGCCTAGAGTCTGTCTAAATAAAGAGGCAGTTTGCACTGCTTAGTTCTGGCCTAAAGGATATAGCGCACACACGCACTAGCGATTATTCACATTAATATGCAACCGCTTATGATTGTACGCACTAAACCGCTACATAATGTCAACCGCGGCGCTTGAGTTAAAGGCCACGGCTGGCTTCGCGGCTGGCTTCGCTTCCACAGCCGCCATCTTGTCTATACGCACTAGGCGGCTTATAGGCGGGTCATAATTTGCGGCGAGTCACCGGTGAATTTGCGCATGCGTCTATGAATTGCGTAGTCAGATTCGTTACGTGTTTCCACTAAATGATGAATCATGTGTGTTTTTAATTTTCCTTTCGTATGTTTTCGGGAGTAACAATAAATAACACAAGCTACATCGACAACGTCAATTTTGTTTGTGCGATAGCTCTCTATTGCGCCTTCGGGCGGTCCAACCGCGTCAGTTTGCTTTGTTTTTGACTTCATTTAATCTAGTTAGTCAAAATTGTTTATTGTGTCTTGTCTTACAGAGTCATCAGAAACACGCAGTTTCAACGGTGTGTGGGACAGTCGGGGGGACGGGGACGAAGAGGGCGACACCACTTTACTAGTCAGAGGTATGTGAAAGCAACCTTACACGATTCTTAAGAATTAATGTCCTCTAGATCGAATTTCGCTCATGGCGGCGAGTCTCATCCATCTCTCTCATCATAGTCTCAGCCATCTACGCAGGATAGGATTGTAGTGCTAAAGTGTATGCGCAAGCCCAAGTGCGCTCTATTCTCTCACTTTCAAAGTCCGAAGTGCCGGCAACCCGACACAACCGGTGAGAGATCCAGCGCAGGACCAACGGATTTACGTGCTTTCCGAGGCACGTGGGTGCAATACCGCCAACTTACAGCCTCTGGGCTGTTACTGAAAATTTCTTGACAGAAAGACCCAATGAAAAATTTTCGCCCAAATCGAGATTCGAAGCCGAGATCTCATGATCAACAATCGCGTTTACGATTACTAGAACAACGATGCAGTCAGGTTAAGTACTAAATATCCGTCTTAAAGGACTAATTCATTAAGATAGACTAAAACTAAACGTGTCTTGTTGTATATACATTTGTCACTACATTCGTAGCACCATATGGATACCGTTTAGAGAACTAAATATCCGGCTCGAAGGACCAATATATAATCTTAATTGGTAACTTTTACGTCTTTTCAGAGCGTTCATTAAGCGGTATTGAAGTACCTCCCCCTCAAATCCTGGAGACGCGACTGTCGTGCGGCGCGGCCGCGTACTGTACGCTGTGGCGCTGTGGCCGCGCGGGGCGCAGCCCTACAGTGCTCCACGTGTACGGCGGGCCCGAGGTGCAGACCGTCACCAACAGCTACAAGGTACGGTCACTGCATCCCCTCCCCCTTCTATTTTTAATTCATGGACAAAAGCTGAAGTAGAAATGTGATAGCACAAAAGTTATGCTATAGTAGTAAATATAATATCAGATAAAGTAGCAATTCGGGTTCGAACCCCGCAAACACGAATCATATTGCTATTTTTAAGTGCTGATTTTACTCCAGCAGTAAAAGGAAATGTCGTGAAGGATCCTGTATATCTTACACTAATATTACTAAGAGGAAAGATTCATTTGTTTGTTTGTATTGAATAGACCCCGAAACTACTGGACCGATTTGAAAAATTCTTTCACCAGTGGAATTTTACATTATTCCTGATGAACATAGACTATAGAATAGTTTCAAAAAGTTAGGGATCCGCATGAAAACTTCGTTAATGTAAACCGCGGTGTGAAAGAAATACCAAAAAAATCCTTACATCGCGTACGCTGCGGAAACTATTGACAATAGAGCAAAGTGATATGCTGCAGTTTTATAGAAGATATAAATATCTACAAAAAAGTTCGCGATACCATATTTTTTAACTATTACAGTTATGTCACAATAACTACTTTTTAATGTTAAAATATGCAATAGTAACGCCGGTACAAAATAAGTCCCATTAATTAAACGCTTTCATATGTATACTAGGTTGATAAAAAAATTAATCAAGGATCATTTCGTACCTCCACACTTTTCATGTATCGTGTTACATTTCTCTTTAAAACTGAAAAAAAAAAACCGCGTTTTGGTGCACTTTCTGCGGCGTGAAGGGTGCGGCTTATCCAGGAGGGGGAGGAAAAGTGGATAAAATTCAACTTTGCTGTATAATGTATATATGCCGATAGGTAAAAATACTCCATAAAATGATTGAACTAAATGAGCGAGGTATCATGTCATGTTGTGCGGCACATACGTGTGATATACGCGCGTGGAATCGCGGTGCCACAGCTATATGAACATTATTTAAAAGAAAAACAATTTATACAACATATTTTGTCTGTTTGTTCCGGCTAATCTCCGAAATGGCTAAACCAAATTAGTCTGGACTTTCACTGGCAGATAGCTGATGTTATAAAGGAGTACATTCATTTTGGAAAAAGAATTGGAGTCATGCGCTAAAAATTCAAACTAATGAAGTTCAATCGTAATAAATTTCACGCGGACGAAGTCGCGGGGGGTACAGCTAGTTGAGAATAAAATATTTATAGGAAATATGAAGTCCGTCAACACGCACTAGCAGGGTAGCGAGTTAAGGCGATACTTCGAAAATTTAATGGTTTTTAATTTCACGTATTTTTTTAAGTTTTATTGATTACAAACCAAATATTTGGTATATGATTTTTGACTATATGATCTTGGATTGCATAAAAGGAAAACACGATATCATGTAATTTTCTCGATAGAAAAATATTGCAAATTAGGCTCTAATTAGTGTATCCTCTTAATTGCTCTATCTCAGGCTTCCTCTCAGAAATTAGAGGAAACCTGTACCCAGCTTTGTGACGTATGTAAGCTGTAACTTGTACGTGGTAGGGACATGCTGCAGTTATATTAGTAGTATAGTTGTAGCACGAATGAACATCAGGTGGACTGTGTGCTTGTTTGTCACCCTAACCTATAAAAAAATACACATTCCACCTGATGGTAAGTGGTTGCTGCGGCCCATAGACATCTACATCTATCCTCGATTACAAATCAAAATGCAGATGCGTTGTCACCCGTGAGAACTAAGATGGAATGCCTCGTTTCCAGTAAAAAGGGTCTCCGGTTCTCTACACTCACCATACGAAACACAACAGCATTAAGCTGCTATTTGACTGGTATTCTGTGAGAGCGTGGTTCCTCCCCGGTCGAGCCGACCCATTTGTGCTGCAATTATACTACTAATATAACTGCAGCATGGCTCTACCACGTTCAGTACCTTCATATTTATTATCATAAAAAAAATTAAAACGAAAAACACTACTACAATTTTTCTTAGACATAAACAACTGCATTTCATTGGTGTATTCTCGATTCGTTCTTATTTCAGGGTATTAGACAACTTCGCATGCATATGCTGGCGGCGCGAGGGTTCAACGTGGTGGCGGTAGACTCGAGGGGGTCCAAACATCGCGGCAGAGCGTGGGAGGCTGCGATCAGAGGGAAGATGGGACAGGTGGAATTGGATGATCAGGTAAGATGTTCTTTTTGATGCTACAGACACAGAAACTTTTTTTAATCAATATAGATTATAAGCAATATTTATCGAAAGACACTTTAATTTACCAAAGGTTCAGAAAAATACCTCTGTTCTGGAAAGAACCAGCAAGAAACCCAGCGGGACTTTTATTTAAAAATAACAGCTTACAATCATATTATGTTACACAATTAAGTACCAAACAAATTGGAAATAGCTTGGTAGCGATCACTGTACCCAGGGGTTATTATCATCCATAAATTACTTAATATTATAATAACCTTTTTTATACAAACTTAATTTAATAAAGTTTTTGAACTTTGAGCAGGTCATATTGAATATATTTTCTGTGATTTTGTTGTAAAAGCTCACAATAATTTTTATCTAGCCTGCAGAGAAGAAATCTACTTAGATTGAAATGGCAGAAATAATTACATAAGGAAAAAGCGTTATGCCCCGTCCAGACGACCTTTCCCTCTCTTTCTCTATGTTTCTCTCTTTCTATTATATACGTTTGTATGTGCGTGCGAGTATTGAGATTAATCTAATAATTTAATTCTAATTATTTTATTTGAAATGAATTTAAATTAATAAATTAAAATTTTTATTATTTTTATTCAATAGAAATTTACATGTTAAATCACTTATTAATGAAACAAGGCGCATGCTTATTTGACTTGGAACGAACTGATTTATTGAACAAGACAGCCAGAGACAAATCTAAAACTACAGCATGTGACTTACATTAACGGTGGGCGTTGAATGAACGAACAGTTTTTTTCGACAGTTTACTTGCCGTCGACTGTTAGACCGGTTTATAGTCTACTGATAAACTAGTTTACCCGTGAACGACATTTTGCATCGCGCACATACACCGTTGAGTGTTTGCCGAAAGCCGAAACTGTTTTTTTTCGCTGGCCACTTGTGGATCAAGCATTCCGTTCTCTTCACACCTGCTTGTTTCGACGACTATCTCTTTTTCTCCACGTGCTTGACTCTCGAACCATTGAGTGGGAGGTGTTTTGTAAAAACAAGCTCTATTTAAATGGAAATATATATGAAATATGCATGTCAATATTTGGCGTAGGCAGGTTTTTGAATTCGTGTACGAAACACGTTAGTTTTTAGTCTCCAACTCTCCATTGAAATACGTTTTGTATTGGTCAAGGTTAAACGTCTTTAGTACATTTATAATTGAAGAGATTAACTAAAGTGTAAATAATTATTAAAATTAGGTTTAATTTCTAGTGTTAATAATAACAGTGTGAACAGTAATAGTGTTTAGTGTTAGGTATTTAAGTGGTTAGTGTAAATATATTAATTATGTAGGCGTCGGCCCGTAAAAACAATAGTGTAATATGGCACCATTTTAAAGAAGAAAAAAAAAACAATAAATCTTTTAAAGCAACATGTAATGAACGTAAAGATGTGTTAAGTTATAAGTCATCCACCGCCAATTTAAAAAGTCATCTGCGAAGAAAACATCCTTCGTCCTTTACCAATTAGCGAATCAACGTAGAACGACAAGTAGTTTATATTGATGTAAACTATTCATCGATCATATATCAACAACATAAACTAGTCGAAAAAAAAAACTGTTTTATAAACTAGTTTATCGTTGACGATAAACAGTCTCGTTTCGTCGACTGTAAATACGTCGACGACCCATTCCTAACTTACACACATAACACTAGGTGGCGCTAGGTGTAACTTTATCATATTATTTTTATATAAACTAACACTTTTAGAGTAGAAAAAATAACTTAAAGAACTTCGTTGCTGACGTGCGACTGCGACCGCGATTTTTTTAAATTGACATTGCTGACCAACGTCGGTTGGGGCAAGGTGCCGGAATCTCTGTTCGTAACGACACCGAAGCTGCTCTACTCACGATCCCTATTACCCTTGTAATGCTATTCCACGGTAGCTCAAAACCTCTTCCGAACTAGGTGGACGACCTCAGGTCTCATTACAGGGCCTTCGAAACTATAAGCTGTATCATCATCATCGTCATTACAACCTTCACAAGTTAACTATTGAATAAAGGTCTTCCCCATAGATGCAGGATTCGAACCCGCAGACTTCAGCGCCGTAACTCATTTCTAAGCCACTGTTTTATCATAGAATACTATAATACATACATAATAGAACGGGGGAGTGGGCGGAGCTCATGTAGCCACTAAAATGTCACTAACACTTCAATACACACGTAGAAATGTCAACACGAGATGTGTTTTGACGTTTTATTTAAAAAAATGCCAAATTGCACCCTATTTACAAATAAATATGTATTAAAATTTAAACGATTTTTTTATGATGATCTTGAACATTAATCAGTCTAAAATGTGTAAATTTACTCAATCTGTCAACACAGCGAATCGGGTTTGGCGACGCCAAACCTCGTACAAAATAAAGTTGACAGCCATTTGGGTACGTGTTCTATAGATTAAGAGTGACAAACGAGCACACAGACCATCTGACGGTAAGTGGATGCTGTTGCCAATAGACATCTGCGACATCTGCATCAATCCTCGATTCAAAATGCAGATGCTTTGTCACCCTTGTTTCCAGTAAAAATGGTCTTCGGTTCTCTACACTCACCATACATCATACAGCAGCATTGAGCTGCTATTTAACGCTAGTATTGTATGCGAGCGTGGTCCTGCCCCGGTCGAGCCGACCCATTCGTGCTACAACTATATCAGTAATATAGCCGCAGCATGGCTCTACCACGTAAAATTTGCTTGTTTCTTCTTCCCAGGACAGAGGTTTTTTTCCTAACAATTGGTAAAAGTAAAAAATTACTTTGGATAGAACTATATGTAATCTATATTGAATTAAAAACTATTCTATTCATTGAGGATCCATATTACATTAGGATTCGGATGCTTATGTTAATGGAATTAATGAAACTTACAGCCCTTATAAGTCACAGAGCTAGGAACAGCATTATCTCAGTTTTAAGAGAGTTTTAGTTTTCGAGAAAGAGGGGTTTGCCGTGTTGTCCCAATGCGTGTTGCCGAACTTCACATGTTTTCGAAATATATATTTAATATATTAGGCTATTGCATAGCTTTTATCGCGGGCTTTGAGCGCGGCGACCGAATCAAGAAATTCCGTAACGAAATAAACCTAAGACCCGAAAACCGTCTAACGTCGTTTAAGTTCGGCAGACTTCGGCACGGTGTTTGTGTGCGTGCTACTAGACGTATGCGTGTGGACTGGTTGCATGTATTGTAAGATAATAAAAATATTTTAAACAGTAAATTTAAAAAAAAAAAAATTTATTTATTTTAATAACCATATTTTTATTATTAAAAATACTTAAAAAAAACATATTTGTGTTTTATCTTTTTTTTAAATTTTTTTTTTTTGTGTTGGCGTCCCCGAGTGCCACACGTATTTTTTTATATATCAGACTTTCCTTACGATATTTTCCTTCACTGTAAGCAAGTGGTAAATCAGCAATTATAATTCGTACGCGGTAGAGCTACTCTGCAGCTATATTATGGTTGTAGCTCGAATGGGTCGACGACTGACGTAATGTAGCCGCAGCTTAGTTTTACCACGTATAAATTTACACGATAATACTTTTTACACTAAAATATAAACTTACACCTTGTTTATAACATGTGTTTTGGTTACCAGGTCGAGGTTCTTCAGTGGCTGGCGAAGGAGACCGGCTGCATAGATATGGAAAGGGTGGCGATACACGGCTGGAGTTATGGTGAGTTATTTACATTCATATAACTAATACCCGGTTCCTATAATTAAACAAAAATGTTTCTTTTTTTTTACATTACGAGCCGTTGTGCTGTGCATAAAAATATTCATGAAATATTTGAACTTACGAACGACTTTATAGTTGTTTCTGTAATAGTCTGTGGTCTAACAGTCGTACAGAGTAGATATTGCAGTCAAAGAGTATAAAAATAATGCCAACAAAAGCAACTGTGAATTTTGTGTCAATTAAAATGTTTATTTTCAATAATGTGTGGATTATAGCTCAAAAAGAGTGTTTATTTCATATTAGATATCAGTGTTTTATGTATTAACTAGCGATAGAATCGCACGGGTGATTTCTGAATCTCGACAACAACGTCACCTACGTCGTCCAATTGTGAATCTAAACCATCCTTAAAATCCAAATCAGCATACACAGAATAACGCCATTAAGATTATCATCGAAATAAAATCCACAACATTGCCGATTTCGCGCGGAAGGACAATAAATTTTAAAGTATATAACTTCAATATCGGCCATATTGTGACGGATGTTAGTTATTCTTTCAACTATCATATTATTTTTAAGTTTTCTTTGAAGTGGTATTAAATATATTTATTCCTTTTTAACCTAATCATAAACATAAACACTCATGCCTGTCACCCAGAGGGGTAGGCAGAGACTACAGACTTCCATTTAGTACGATCCTGACATACCTCTCTCACCTCTTCCACATCCATATACCTACGCATACATGCTCGTCGGTTAAGGGTAGTCTTAATTTGGCCCATTTTTAGTATATCGCCAATTTGGTCGACAAACTTTCGCCTAGGACGACCCTTTCCGACTCTTCCATTCACTTCTGCAACATATATTTGCTTTGTCAGTATTTCCTCATTCATTCTTTCTACGGGATAAGTCGCTCGCGTCCGTAGGCTTCGACCACCTAATCCTAGGCCCACCCTACACGTTCCCCCGGGTGGTGCTAAAAGAGCGACAAAACCTAAAGAACAGACTCGGCTACTCGCCGTGTGGTAGCAGCGTAAAATATACCACCCCCTAGTTTTCGTACCATGAGGCAAAGAGGAAAAGAAATGATTACGTAACCTAATCAATCGGACTCTAGATTAAATTAAATTATATTTGTAAATATAATTTAATTTAATATGTATATGTATAATTGCAACTATGCCGGACAACTCCCGAACAATTTATATGTGGATGTTAGGCCGTCCGGGTGTTCTTCGTTCACGTCTCACCCCGCACCGAATCGCACGATTACCTCGTCTAGACACACTTCTTCGGTGACTGGCTGTTCTTAGACTGTTTCTTTATTTTATGAAAAAAAAAATGTTTTTGGTCACGCAGGGGGCTACCTGTCGCTGCTGGGGCTGGCGACGCGGCCGAACATCTTCAAGGTGTGCGTGGCGGGTGCGCCGGTGACCAGCTGGCGGCTGTACGACACGGCCTACACCGAGCGCTACATGGGGCTGCCGGCGCGCGCGCCGCATGCCTACAGCCGCGCCAGCGTGCTCGCGCACGCGCCCTTCTTCCCCGAGCGGTGAGTTCTATTGCTACACACATATAAGCAAGAGATTTCGTTCACACACCCCACATAAGCAAGAGAGTTCGTTAACACAGTGACATATACACTTGCCCTTCTTCCCCGAGCGGTGAGTTTTACGGCTACACAGAAATAAGGGAGTTCGTTCACACAAGCGAGAGAGTTCGTTGATACCGCGACATCTACACACGCGCCCTTCTATTTTGTGAAGTAAGTTCTATCGTTACACCTACACAAGCAAGAGAGTTTGTTAACACATCGGCAGCTATACACGCACCATTCCTACTCAAGTACAGAATGCAGAGTACAACAGTACATGAGGGACACGAAGAAAACTCCGAGCGTAGACTTCTCCGTATAGAATATTAATAATTTAAGTTGCTCACATTTGTAGTTAGGGTTACAAATATATTGTTGCGCGCCATAATTAATGTCTGGTACATTGCGAGTTACCACTAGCGCCATCTAGTATCGACTAGCAGAACTAGGTGCGTCAAAATCATTCTAGATATTTTAGTCGGAGAGGCCCTATATAAGACCGGTTAGGACCGAGTGAGTATTGATTTGGCGATTCAAGTGAACACTTCGAAGCGATATAACTGCGAACTAAAGTGACCAACAGTACAATTGTGTTTTATTCATAGTATTTTCATTATCAATAGTAAAAGTGTGTTTTCAGTTGTATTTGGTGTTCGGTAATTAAAGCATCAATTTTGGTAATTTAATGGGCAGTTTTTATTGTCACGAACCCCACGCTTTTTACCATATTAAGCTACAAAAAGATAATTAAATGCAAATGAAACACATAAATAAAGCAGGCTACAAATAAATACGCGAAATAAGACGGAGAAGGTGGGAGAGCGAGAGAGAGTCATATTGAAAGAGAAAGAAGAGAAAGAGAGAATTCTAACTAATAATTGTTCTATATAATTTAGTTTTATAAAATTCACTCTACTTGATAATATTAAACTAAGTAAGAAATGCAAGCTACGCGTGTAAAGTAAAGCAGGCTACAAATAAATACGCGAAATAAGACGGAGAAGGTGGGAGAGCGAGAGAGTCATATTGAAAGAGAAAGAAGAGAAAGAGAGAATTCTAACTAATAATTGTTCTATACAATTTAGTTTTATAAAATTCACTCTACTTGACAATATTAAACTAAGTAAGAAATGCAAGCTACGCGTGTAAAGTAAAGCAGGCTACAAATAAATACGCGAAATAAGACGGAGAAGGTGGGAGAGCGAGAGAGTCATATTGAAAGAGAAAAAAGAGAAAGAGAGAATTCTAACTAATAATTGTTCTATATAATTTAGTTTTATAAAATTCACTCTACTTGACAATATTAAACTAAGTAAGAAATGCAAGCTACGAGTGTAAAGCAAATTAAACTTTATTTGCTTACAGTGAGGGTAGACTGTTGATAATCCACGGTCTGGCCGACGAGAACGTCCACTTCTGCCACACGGCGGCGCTGCTAGCGGAGCTCGTACGTCTGGGGAAACCACATCGAGTTCAGGTGAAATATAGTCATACATGTGTAGTTTTAAATATGTATTTTTTTTATGGGATAAGGGTGACAAACGAGCACACAGTCCACCTGATGGTAAATGGTTGATGTGGCCCATAGACATCTACGTTTAACCTAGATTGAGAATCAAAATGCAGATGCGTTTAAATATTGGTCACCCCTGAGAACTAAGATGGAATGCCTCGATTCCAGTAAAACGAGTCTCCGGTTCTCTACACTCACTATACGAAACACAGCAGCATTAAGCTGTTATTTTACGCTGGTATTCTGTGAGAGCGTGGTCCTGCCCCGGTTGAGCCGATCTATTCATGCTACAACCATAATATAGCTGCAGCGTGGCTCTACCACGTATATAGCTGTAGCGTGGCTCTAGCACGTATATAGCTGCAGCGTGGCTCTACCACGTATATAGCTGCAGCGTGGCTCTACCACGTATATAGCTGCAGCGTGGCTCTACCACGTATATAGCTGCAGCGTGGCTCTACCACGTATATAGCTGCAGCGTGGCTCTACCACGTATATGAGCTGCAGCGTGGCTCAGCACGTATATAGCTGCAGCGTGGCTCTACCACGTATATAGCTGCAGCGTGGCTCTACCACGTATATAGCTGCAGCGTGCTCTACCACGTATATAGCTGCAGCGTGGCTCTACCACGTATATAGCTGCAGCGTGGCTCTACCACGTATATAGCTGCAGCGTGGCTCTACCACGTATATAGCTGCAGCGTGGCTCTACCACGTATATAGCTGCAGCGTGGCTCTACCACGTATATAGCTGCAGCGTGGCTCTACCACGTATATAGCTGCAGCGTGGCTCTCCAGTGACCACGTATATAGCTGCAGCGTGGCTCTACCACGTATATAGCTGCAGCGTGGCTCTACCACGTATATAGCTGCAGCGTGGCTCTACCACGTATATAGCTGCAGCGTGGCTCTACCACGTATATAGCTGCAGCGTGGCTCTACCACGTATATAGCTGCAGCGTGGCTCTACCACGTATATAGCTGCAGCGTGGCTCTACCACGTATATAGCTGCAGCGTGGCTCTACCACGTATATAGCTGCAGCGTGACTCTACCACGTATATAGCTGCAGCGGTCTCTACCACGTATATAGCTGCAGCGTGGCTCTACCACGTATATAGCTGCAGCGTGGCTCTACCACGTATATAGCTGCAGCGTGGCTCTACCACGTATATAGCTGCAGCGTGGCTCTACCACGTATATAGCTGCAGCGTGGCTCTACCACGTATATAGCTGCAGCGTGCTCTACCACGTATATAGCTGCAGCGTGGCTCTACCACGTATATAGCTGCAGCGTGGCTCTACCACGTATATAGCTGCAGCGTGGCTCTACCACGTATATAGCTGCAGCGTGGCTCTACCACGTATATAGCTGCAGCGTGGCTTTACCACATATAAGTTACTATAACGTTGTTTATAATTTATATGTATATAAAACTACACAGGCCTCAGCTCATTTCTGAGAAGGTTTTAGGGCAAGAAAATGTCCGCCGCGCTGCCCCGATGCATGTTGGCGAACTTCACGTGTATTCGATATATTTGTTTCTTATGTCTCAAACATGCAGTTTTCCTCACGATGTTTTCCTTCACCGCCGAGCACGTGGTAAATCAGCACTTAAAATCGCAATTAACAATTTCATTGGTGCCGACGGGGATCGAACTCGAGTTGCTCGCATTCTGTGAAATTTATAGTAAGTGCTTAGATTGAAATAATTGATTTAAAATATTTTAATTGCAGGTATACCCTGGCGAGAGGCACTCTCTCCGTTCCATGCACGCGGCGAAGCATTACGAGGCGACCCTATTACACTTCTTGCACGAAAATCTGTAAAAATATAATATATCAAATAATCAAGCTGCCAGATAAAATAAATTTGTTACATCTGTTTTGTGTTTTATTAATTTGTTGAAAGGGTCTAAGGATATGAAATTTGTGGGGGGGGGGGGTCGATTGATAAAGTATACGGGCCTATTCTATGTGTGGGCAAGAATTAAATATGTCGTAAAGCTACGCTGCAGCTATTTTATAGTTGGATCATGAATGGGTCGGCTCGACCGGGGAAGGATTCTTAGAATACCAACGTAAAACAGCAAACTAATATAATAATAATAAAATATTTATTCATTGCCCAAAGTAACAAAACATTTAAAAGTGAAACTGCTTAATACAAAAATAATATTGTAAAAAGGACAATGAAAGGGTTCTGACACGGCATGTGTTACAGAAAATCTACAACGCTGTTATTCTGTCAACAACCGTATACTTATTAACTATACATAGTATAACAGTACACGTACATCACTGATTATATTACAAATAGAATTGATTTGTTTGATTATTTGGGTAAGGTCGTAAAAAAGTATAAATAACGCACTGGAAGATATAACACAATAACGTACTGGAGTAATATGAAGGTCAATGTTCACTTGGAAATAGGTTCAAGTAAAATCCATTTTAAAATATTATCAATTACTTATTATCATGAAATTAAGATTAAGTAATCAAAAACGAATCTTAGACTATGCATAGCTTGAATGTTTGCGAAACTAAAGACCAAATTAACAACATAGTTGAATTGAAGCCTTTAACAAAATAATGTGCTTGCAAAAAATAGTAGGTACTAATCAAAGTAGGTATTGTTTTTGTTTACAATTTACAATTAGTACATGTACTGTAATTATTATTATCATTTATCACGCAGTTTTGTTTTTTTTTATTATAAGGGCTATCCCATGTGACACTATTCGCATTCGCACAGAGCCATATTTAAGAAGAAATTGAAATTTAAAAATGCGTTTTTTTTAATGTAATCAATAGGTGAACTATAATATAATAATAATTTAATAAGTAATGATTTAAAAAAAAACTTTTGTGTTTATCTAATAAACTCAGCATACAAATGTAATAAAGCCACTTTAAAAAATGTGTTTTTAATAATAATTTATTTAGATTTTGCCAATTAATAAAATTTAAAAATTGGTCCTGTGCGAGTGGAAAAGTTGACGAAATGCGACAAACTCTTAATTAAAAACGGACCTAGTTCGGCTACTGAGGGACCACTAGTAATAATAAATCGGAATAGCATAACACTCCACTCTTACGTAGGTACGTCAGAATAACATTGCACCTTTTTCATTTCGCCGTAGTCGGTTAAGTTATGTGAACATGTTCCTTTATAACATTCCAGTGTGTGACATAAGAAACACCATAACACGTAACAAATTGGATCAAACACACTCGAAAATTCAAAACTCAACAATGAATACCGGTCATAAATCATACGCGATTTACTTAATAAAACTTGACATACTCTGGTAGTTGACTATAAATTTCGAATCAGGAAGCTCGTAAACGATATCACGACTTCTCACGTAGAATTCACAAATAAATTATGGAATTTACAATTGTTTACGGTCACGACTACAAACGAAAAAAATATGTCAAAATTGACATTTGACAGTAAGCCTACGGCGTTGTCTCATCGAAATTATGTAAATAATGTTGTTTAATGTTGAAAACAAAAAATCTACCCCATATCGAATCGGAGCAACACACTGGAAAACTTTGGGAGACACAAATTAAAATAAGATTTTTTTCCACTAGCATTGTATTATTGCAATAAATACATTATCACACGACATCTTTATTGTTTTCAAAGTAAACTACAATTTTAAAACCATAATGCTGTATTATTTTATTTGTTGCATTTTTTTGTCCTGTAAGTTGATTGAGACAAATAAATTTCGTATGCAGCTTTATTTTGTTAATTTACTAATTATCACACGACATCTTTATTGTTTTTAAAGTAAACCACAATTTTAAAACCATAATGCTATATTTGTTGCATTTTTTTGTCCTGTAAGTTGATTTAGTTGATTGAGACAAATAAATTTTTTATGCAGTTTTATTTTGTTGATTCAAAAATATTTTTAATTTTTTATGCTTAAGCCTCTTGAATATTCTGGTTATTTCTACATTATTCTAAGCATTATTATCAATGTTTTATTAATTAATAATATTATCATACTTTTTGCTAGCGTACGGTATTCACAATCAAACATGGGCTCACTCAAAACTTTTAAAAAGTACATTTTTTATGACCTTACCCATTTATTCACACAGTACAAGAACTATTTAATCAACCAGTACAAGTTTTCATTTCGTTACTATTAGTAGAGTAATAATTAATATTAATGTACAGAAGATAAACATAATATAACCCAAATATAAACAAAACATATGCAAAAAATAATAGTAAAGGTATGAGCCACAGCGATGTTTAATTTATTCAGACTAATTAAGGTGTAATTATACTAAAACAACGTAGAAGTTTTCAATAGGAATATTGGTAGTAAATTTAAGTTATATAATTATGGGACTCAGCCCCTGCAATTTATTTTTAGTTTTATGACATTTTTGCGCACTTAATAAATACTCTTTTTTACATGGTAGAGCCATGCTGCAGCCTGCAGCTATATTAATTGTATAGTTTTAGCACGAATGGGTCGGCTCGACAGGGGAAGGACCACGCTCTCACAGAATACCAGCGTACAATAGTAGCTTAATGCTGCTGTGTTTCGTATTGTTAGTGCAGAGAACCGGAGACCCTTTTTACTGGAAAAGAGGCATTCCATTTTAGTCCTCAAGGCTGACAACGCATCTTCATTTTGATTCGCAATCGAGGATAGATGTAGATATCTATGGGTCACAGCAACCACTTACCATCAGGTGGACTGTGTGTTGGCTTGTCACTCTTTTCCTATAAAAAAACTGTATTTTCTCTTAAAACTATTCTTGTTTGTTACGGCTCGTAATAGTGGTGGAAGATCATTCCAACATTTTGTGGCCATAAATTTGTGACTACCACGAAATGCTGATGTCCTATGTGTGCAAAAGAACTTTCTATACCTGATTGACAAAGTTCTTTTGCACACTTTCGAATACTGTACATATGTTGATTCTGCCTCCACCGGATCTTTTCATATAGCTATTCTTTGTTTTTAATACTCCAAATAGCAGGGAGGCATAAAATAATTTGAGACGTTCCTCCATTTTAAGCATATTAGAGGCATTAAGGTAAGAAGTAACATGTGTTCGTCTTGGGATGTAAAAACAATAACGAGCGCATGCATTTTGCACCCTTTGAATTAAATTATTTTATTTTTTAAATAGGCAAGGTCCATACAAAGTTATATAACAATTTAATTTAGACAGAACTAAAGTTTCACATAGTTTAACACGTAAATATACAGTGATAAACGACCTAATCGAATATAAAACTTTCAATCGGAAAAACAACTTTTAACAACATTAATTACATGATTTTCAAACTTTAAATAACTGTCAATGAGAACCCCAAGATTTCGCACTACAAAAACTCGCTGAACTTTTCCCCCATCGATGCGTATGTTAAGGTCAGTAAAAGTTATGCCCTGTACCTGCTTTTTAGTACCTATAACAATAAACTGATTTTGTAGGATTAAGAGGCATGGAGTTATTTTGTGACCAAGAATTAATGCGTTGAAGATCCTTATTTAACTTAGCTACTACTGTATTGACATTTTTAGGGTATACACTAATATACACCTGTAGGTCATCAACATAAAGATGGTATTTGCAGCTTTCAAGACAGGTTGTTATATCAATAAATATAAAACCTTGAAAGCTGCAAGTACCATATATCATAGACAATAAATGATAAATAACAAAGGACCTAAAATAGATCCCTGAGGAAAACCTTTATTGACAGGAAGAAGTTGAGAAACATAGAGAGCTTTTGCTATTCCTGTTAATTATAACTTGTTGTCAAAGCCGTCACATTTTGCTGTTTCGTATGGTGAGTGTCGAGAACCAGAGCTCCATTTTAATGGAAACTAGGCAATTTATTTTAGTCTTCAGGAGTGAAAGTACATCTGCACTTTGATTCTCAATCGAGGTTAGATGTGTATTTCTATGGATCACTCGGATGTGCTCGTTTGCTACCCTTATTCTATAAAAAAACCTCGAGTAATCTTCTTCATCACCCAGAGCTAATGTAGTATCGTTCATCGTGTTCCCGCGGCAAGTACAGACTCATTTTCGACGTTTCCGAGTGATGCATCCTATGGGACGTCATAGTAGTACGGGTTTTTCTATCAAGGGAGTTAAGTTCTGACTGTTTCATAACCGCCTCATCGATGTCGATGTTCCGTGACGTACCCGAGTATCGATATGTTTCAGACTCGAAAGGGGGTCTTTATGTCGCAGATTAAGCGACCCTACCTTCCTACATGGAGGACCGAGGAACACATTTATATGTCCCCAGCTCCATTTTTATAGAATTGCTAAAATCACAGGTGATGTTTAGCAATTCCACAAGATTAGAGCGACTGGAGGCGAATTATTCTTATTTAAACACTGGGATTGCCCGTTCCTTTGATAATACATTTTAGATGTTGCCAAACTACGAAGAAACTAGTATTTTAAATATTTGGTTATATGAAAATTATCCTTGAACGATCGTAAGGCTTTCAATGAATGGGCGACAGTAGGAATCCATAAGAGTAGATAAAGGTTATATGAACTTTACAATGAAAGGTCATATAATCCTAGCGTGGAATTTAGGGAATGTGTAAAAAATATTCAAAAATATTTAAAAGAGTGAGCTCCATAGCGAAGTCTTTGTATTTGAGCAAGAAAAATTAAGATGGCTTCTAATAAAGTTACAATGACCTGGAGTATAATTAATAGTGAAACAGGCAAGGTCAACTCTCGCAATTCAAACTACCAGTTAAGTTTTAACAAACTTAACTAAATCAGATCAGGACGTTGCAATGGTTTTTGAGAAATATTTTATTGATATTCCGATCTTAACTACTAAATCACTGAATTCTTCTCCTGCCGTTGCCGAATCCCTATCTACCTTCGCTTCTGCAGCATAAATTTGTTTTGTCACTCTTTCCTCATTCATTCTTTCTACATGACCAAACCACCGAAGCATTCCTTTCTTAATCCTGGTCACAACATCATTTTGCCAACCACACTCTTCATATCACACAATTTCTCACCCTTTCATTCAGATTCAGAATAAGAATGACAATAAATTTAAATCGTGAAACTTACTTGTATTCAAGCTAATATAGTTTTAGTAAGTTGCAGATTCGTACCTGTAGGCGAAGTGTAGGGCGACCCCCAACGACGATAGATGGAGTGACGACCTGGTAAGACATGCAGGAAGTCGATGGATGCAGGTGGCTCGATACTGTGCTTTGTGGAGGCCTATGTTCAACGGTGAATTTCTGACGAGTGGTAATGATGATGACGATGATGATGAAGTTGCAGACAGATGCTAAGGCTTAGGTTGTATTTCTAAAGAAATTACAATGCTTGTAATTTTAATGATCAGAACTTATTTTATGACTTACCGCCTATGACAGTAAAACTGCCAAGTTTACGTCATGGCGAATATACTGAAAACAAATTATTATTATAGCACCTTATTGTACACTTTATTGTGACTAACTGTTACAATAAAATTTGAAAATAATCAACAATAAGGATTTCCTTCAGCATAGGTACGTGCGGCGGCAAATATTCAAGTCAAAGTCTTTGAAATCGTATTGGTTAGCAAGCATTTTAGTGGTATATTTTGTTATTTTACCGGCGTTTATTACACCTGTTTAACCGACAAAGAGGTAAGCCATATTGTCTTTAACTCAGGTAGATAGGTAGGAATGTACAGCAGCGAATGCTCATGGCTATTACTCCTGTAGACAATCAATACTACTTAGACTAAAACTAACAATCTACAACATTATTCATTAGTTTTACATTCGTTTAGTTTTATATACATCGTTATACTCAATTAAGAATCAAAATGCAGATGCATTGTCACCCCTGAGGGCTAAGATGGAATGCCTTGTATTCAGTAAAAATGGTCTCCTGTTCTCTACACTTACCACACGAAACACAGTAGCATAGCTGCTAATTTACGATGGTATTCTATGAGAGCGTGGTCCTACCCCGGTTGAAAAGGAACCAACGGCTGTGTAAACGTTCAACTAAGAAACAGAAGGGAGGAATCGAGGCTTCTCTCGATCCGGCCTCCTATAACGCCTACGTTGGGTTCGGGAACAACGTATGTGATTTCCGCAACGGAGTAACACACAAGGGCGATAACCTATTCCTTTTCAGCAAATAGGTTCAGACGGGGATTACGGGTCTTCCGAAGTCGTCCCGATCCCAACGCCTTAATTCTTCGATGTGGACTGTATAATTTTGAGGGATGAATAAAACAGCAATTATCTTAAAACCGTTCCGTGAGAGAGTAATTACTTTTCCCTATCACTTACCTACACTTTTCTTTCTTCTTATTGACTGCTGGTCTGATTCCCGAAGTTTCTCCGAACTTTCCCGAAACTTCTTCGAACGATTCCCGAACTTTCCCGAAGGATTCCCGAACGATTCCCGAACGATCCCAAGCGGGAATTGCAACGTTGATGTCTTCTTCACGTGCCTTTTAGGCACATGGAGGTTTCGGGCCTCGGGGTAAGCCCCCATTACCCGTGCTGTCCCGGTAACTATGGACCGGTCCTGGGAGCCTTCTAATGGCATTGTAGGTGTCATACGGTTTGTCGCAATCGGTAAATTTTTCGTAGTCGGTTATGACTACGAAAAAAGGAGGTTATCTAATAAAGTCGGAGTTGGCCTTTCAGCGGCATTGAGGGTTGTTACTCGACTCTCTAATCGATATAGAGAGGAGTTCTCTTGGATAGGGTCGCCCGTCCGGAGGGCGAGTGTGTAGCGGCGCAAAGTTGTTGAGGTGTATATGCGGCCCGTTGTCTGCACGGTCGAACAGTCCGCGCGCCAACCGGGCCACAAATTCCTGTATGGTGTCAATCTTCAGGTTGGCCGCTATGACGTCATTCCGGACGTAGCGACCCGCACCGACGATGGTTCTTAACGCCATATTTTACTGGGCCTGCAGTCGCCGCCTCAGAGGCTCGCTCAGAAGCGCGTACCAGGCCGGAGCAGCATAGGTGATAATGGCTCTAATGTAGGTTTTGTATACTCGCACTTTGGTGTTAAGTGGTAGCTTGGATGCCAGGACCGGACGAAGCATCGCCCGCGCACATCGTGCTCTACGGACGACGAGGTCGACGTGCGCAGTCATGCGCAGCGCCCGGTCGATCCGGCACCCAAGGTAGGTGACGGCCTTCTCGTACGCGATCTGCTGGCCATTGAGGGTTAGTTGAGGTGGTAGGTTCCTGAGGCGGCGAGTGAGCAGAGCGGTCGTCTTACCAACGTTGACGACCATCCTCCACTCATCTAGCCATGGTGGCAACAGGTCCAGGAGGCGTTGCATCCTGGCAGCGGCAATATGGGCTCCTCTGGAAGAGGTGAAATAAGCGCTATCGTCCGCATATAACGCCAATTCCACGTCGTCCCCCCATTCTTGCAGCCTGCCTGCCAGGGTAGGGATGTCGTTGGTATAAGCCGCGTACAGGACTGGAGACAAACAGCTGCCCTGAGGAACGCCGGCTCTGAGTGGTTCTGGTTGCGGACTCGGCGCCCTCTACGCAGACGTAGAACTTCCTGTCTGCCAGGAAAGACGCCACTAGCCGCAACATAGCAGGAGGGACACTGGTCTGTTCTTCCAATTTAAAAAGTAGTCCAGAATGCCACACCCTGTCGAACGCCTTCTCGATATCGAGAAAGACGCCCAACGTAGTGCGGCCACGGTTGTAATCGGCCGCAAGCAGGTGCAGCACTCTGGTCAGCTGTGTTGCTGTAGAGTGACCCCTCCTGAATCCGTGCTGCTCCGCCCGAAGTTGGATGCACGGGCGGAGGCGTCTTAGCAACAATCTTTCAAGCAGTTTAGCTATGTGTGGTAGCAGCGTGATCGGCCTGTAGCTGGCAGCTCTACGCCTGTCCTTCCCGGGTTTCGGCAAGACGATTACTTTGCCTTTCTTCCAGTCTTCCGGGAAGTGGGATGTCCGCAGTATCCCATTGTAGAGTCGACCAAGCTCTACTAGGACTCTATGTGGCAGCTGTCGGAGTGCAGCGTTGGTAATCCCGTCGTGCCCCGGCGCCTTCCTCGGTTGCAGGCGGGTTGCTGTCCACCGCAGTTCAGCGGGGGAGATGAACCACTCTCCTGCAAGAGGCGGCGCGGGCGACGACAGGAACTCCTGTACGCGACTCTCCTTTTGGGCATGAAGCTCCAAGAACTCCGCACTTGCTGGGTTCGGCATAAATTGCTCCTCGAAGTGCTCGACTAGGATATCCGCTCTACCCTTGGCATCGTAACGACGTTCGCCCGCGTTGTTGGTCAGCGAGCAAACGGGAGGTTTGGCTTTAGTTAACTGTCGGTTCAGTTTGTAGAGCGACGCATCGTGCTCTTCCGCCTTCCATATGCGCCGCTCCCAGGCATCTCCTCTGTGTGCCTGGACTGCAACCGACAGTTCCTCCGACAAGGTGTTCAGTTTCGTTTTGATTCTCGGGCAGCGAGTACGCGCCCAGAGTCTCCTTAAGGCCCTTTTTCTCTTGATCTGCACGCAGATGTTTTGCGGCAGATCATCCCTTCTGGTGGACATCGGGACGATCGTAGAGGCAGCATTGAGGGCCTCCTGTATCGCCTTTGTCATATTAGCGGCTGCGGCCTCTACGTCGTCCGCTGTGTTTAAGGGGTGTTGTGCTGGATTTCCTCCAGTCGACACGTGTCTTCACTGTTCTGGGCGGCGTAGTCACCGCCTTTAAGCCAAGGGTAATTAAGATCGGGAGGTGCTGCGATTCCAGGTCGTACAGCACCTCTACCACTATCGGGTAGTTGATGTTCCTGGCGAGCACGATGTCCATTACATCCGGACGACTTCGTGGATCCGTTGGAACATGTGTAGGTTCTTCGGGACCTAAAACGTCATAGCCGTGTCTTTCGGCGTCTTCAAATAGTGCATGACCCGGCGGGTTGATCAGTCTAGATCCCCATGCCGGGTGTTTGGCGTTTAGGTCTCCGGCGATGATGGTCGGTGTTTCGCCTTCCATTACCGTCCGGACGTCTGAGGAGCAAAATGGAGTCCCTGGCGGGCGGTATGCTGCGAAGATCCTAAGTTCCTCGCCCGCCGCCTCCATTTTTATGCCGATAGAGCGCATAGTCTGGTATTCCGGTAGGTCTAGTTCTTGATGGACGATGTCCCTTCTCACTAGGACCGCTGTCCCTCTGTAAGCGGCCCCTTGAGAAGTGACCTCGTCCCTCCTATACAGATGGTAAATGGGCAGCTTTATGCGTGTACTCGGATTAAGTTTCGTCTCTCCCAGCAAGATGACCTGTACGTCTTGTTGTTGGGCGACGGTGCGGAGTTCTTGCAGCTTCTGCTGGATTCCACCTGGATTCCAGTAGAGGAGGCGCAGGTTAGACTCCTCCACTGTAGTGCCGAGCCAGGAGGTTCGCCAGCGCCTTCATCACTGCTGTGATCGGGTCTGTCCCGGCTCTGATGTCTGCCAGGACCTGGCTGCCGACTTCAATTTCAATGCCAACCAAACGTTGGATGGCGTCTGCAGTCTCGAAGCCGGCTGTTGGTGTTCTGCGTGTCTGTGCAGGAATTGGCGCTGGTCTCGGGAGTTGGATTGATGCTCTTTGCGTATGGGTAGAGCGCGCTCTATGTGTAGAGCGGGCTCTATTTTCTGATAGAGCCCTTTCTGGCACTCTACCCATTCTGGCTTTCTTGACCTCCTTGGTAACCTGCGCCTGGGCTATCGTTACCGCTGGGGTTGGGGTAGAGGTTGCTGCCTGAGGAGGAGGCTGCACCTTCTTCTTCTTCTTCTCTCCCCCGCTTACTCCACTGGGAGGTTTGGCGCTCTGTGGCGTCATTAGCGGGGGGGCTGAAGAGTCGCCCCGTTGGTTGCCTTTGATGTGGTAGTGGTGGGCACCACCGATTCTGTGGGAGCCGTGACGGGAGGAGGGGGGGGGGGGCAGGTTGCCTTCCCCTTCCACTGACTGTCGTCCACCCGTCTTCCTGAACCACGGCCCTGGGACGACTTTGGGGGATCCTCTTGGGCTCCTCTGGGAGTAGCCCCGGTAGAGTGATCCCCTGTTTCCTTGCAATCCTCCTCAGGACTTGGCAGCGGCGATCGTTGGCGGTATGGTTTTTAGCGCAGTTAGCGCATCGCGGTTCCTCATCTCTACCCCTTGGGCAGTTGCTGGCTATATGGTCTCCGGCGCAGCGAACATACTTCACTGGCCTGAAGCAATTCGTAGACGCGTGGCCAAAGGCCTGGCAGCGGTGGCACTGTGAAGGGCCCGCTCTTCCTTGCCAGGCCTCTATGACGACTCCTCTCATGAAGAGGAGCTCGTCGATCTGGTATAGTTCATTGAGGCGCTCCAGGCTCAGGTGGTCCAGCTGCGCGAAGTAGAGGCACCCAGGTCTGCCTGTACGGGGTGGGGATCCCTTTGACGTATCTGATCGGGAACCCCTTAGCCCTGATAGCCCCCTCTATTGCAGATGGATCTGTGCCCACTGGTAGTCCCCGAATACCCACTTTCGTGGGTTTGTCCTCCTCGGGGGTGTAGCAGTACCAGGACATTGCTGGTACTTTCTCCGTAATCTCAATCAGGTATTTTTGTACCGTCCGATTCTTCCTGGACTCTGGGGGGTGAATCTGACCCCCTTTGCCGAACGGACGAGCATTCGGTGGGTGGCCCAGCTTCTTATTCAGTACTTCGAAGTGCTTCGTCCAGTCCGGCAAGCACTCAGCCACTATAGGTGGGTACCTTTTCGCCGATTCTTCCGGCGGCTTTGGTGTTTCGGCTGTCCTGGTCCTTGGTACTGCCGGCGCAGCTACCAGTTGGGCATAGCTGGTCGAAGGCCTCTGACCATCGTCTGATGGCTGGCCCGACGGGTTGGTGGTAGGCGCGGACGGTGAATGTCCGGCAGACGTACTTGGAGCTAGGGTCGCATACGTGGTAGCACTCCATCCGTATGACCCTTCCCCTCCTTGTTCCAGATCAGCAGCATCCATAGTGATGTGTTGTTCCGGTGTTCTGGGGGGGGGTGGTTTTAATCGGCGACGGCGATTTTGGTGGGGATTTCCTAATCGGCTTTTTAGGTTGGTGGTCCGATTCTCCCTCAGATGATGAATAATCCGAGGAGTTGGTGGTACTGTAGCATCGCCTCTTCTCCTGGAGGGATGCTGCTGTTTCTGGAGGCGTATGCCTTCTCTGGGTCTTCTTGGCCCGCTGGGGTTGGGGGAACGGTTCCCGCCCAGTCGTACCTCCAGGTACGATGGGCGAGAGCGCGGTCCTCGGTGCGGGCTCTTTACCGGTGAGGAGGGTTTCCTTGTCGGGATCTGAGAGTAGGAGGACACTACTCTAGTCCTTTCAGGATCGAAAATGTCGCGATACGCGATAGGACGGTCTAGTACACCAGGACGGTCGGGTGGTCTCCTGGGTTTGGGTTTAGGTGGAGGCTCCCCCCTTGTCCTTATCGGACATATTGAAACCTACCTAAAGTCAGTCAGGTATTCTCTAAGGCCCTGTCTAATAAATGCCAGCCGATTCGGCACGAAGCGCGACGCGGATAGCAGAGTATAAAGCGTAGTTGGCGTATTCACAACTGGGCACTGCCTACCCCTTTTGTCAGCAAAAGGGTTGGGGGAAGTGCGACGGTGGCACTTTACGACGCGACTAGGCACAGGATGCTCGGAGCGCATTAAGTGCCCAAGAATCACCTAGGGGCCGGTGACCTCGACGCCTCACGGAATCACGGGACTCAACGTTCGGCGGAGTATGTCGTACCGGCGGTCATTTACAGCCACTGATAACTGCAAACAACGCACACCTAGGAGATCCTTGATCGAGATAGATCGACGAATTGCAAGAAAACCCGTTTATTGAGCTACCCCAGAGCTATACGCGAAAGTGAGCCGCGCCATTCGCGCGCTTGCGCAACTCAATTACATGAATTTGTTCTATCACTCTCTCACGGTTTACTTAATAACTTTATTTGCATAAGTCATACATTAACACAATTTACTTGTATAGATAGCGCAAAAAATATCTATACTACGATATACATTACATATTCATATCACAAAAAACCTTTTATTTATTTAACAAAATATGCCTATTTTACTCACACGTTCGAAGTTGAAATTTCTTAAATATTTAACATAGAAAGTTAAAACAATGTTTTCCACTTGAAATTATACATATCTTAACCAATACAATAGTTTAATTTACATTTTCTCTATACATTTCACTATTAAAACACTTTTAAATTTCTTATACAAAACTATCATTATTTCACTTATTCACAGGAATTTTCACATAAAAATAACACAGAATTCACTTTTTTTACACGTACAATCAATCTGAAATATTTCACAAGTCATTTTTACATAAATTGCTGAAATTACAAATATTTAAATTTTTACATATTTGGCCTCCTAAGTACGTGGCTAGCGTGCGTCCGTGAACTCGCACTATTTGAACAACTAACTTTGCACGGCTAACGACTATCAGAAAAAATGGAAAGTCTAATATACACCAATATCAACAATAGTAAGGTGAATCAATGCTTTTACACAATTCTCAAACTGTAGGAAACTATTTCTAATCAGATTCTTATCAGTTATCATATCTCTTATCAGATAACAATATAAGTGAATGTTTTCATAAATCAATCATAGCAAATAGGCATTTGTTTTCATACAATATTCCATTAATTCTATTTATTCACAAAGTGATCATCTCGACCGGGGAATAAATCCGATCTCTAACTTTATTTTAATATTCCTTTAAATTTACATCATTGGAAAGATGATTTCAACCGGGGAACAAATCCGGTAACATAATTTATATCTTAAAAATTCCCTATATGAATTTATTAAGAGATATTACTAAGAAAACGATAAATGACTCCGGCCTGGGAGTCGAACCCAAGACCTTCATATCATTAATTCGATATTTCTTTAAGATTCAACTAAGCATTTTCTTATCGGAATATTGTTACTTGATAATTTGCTTTTTAGAAGCTATTCGTAATCGGTTAACTTAATAAATTGAAATATTCTTATAGGCGCGTCGCCAACAATCTCCCCCCCGTGCGTCAGCACCATCATTTGGGAGGCGTCGCGGGTACCAACACTATTATTCTGGATGTACGTAGGTGGTCCCATAATGAATTGGCCTAACTATGAACCAATGAAGGAAATGAAACGAAACCAATTTTATTTTTCAATATAATCACCATGAATACTAACACACTTCTGACATCTGTGAATCAACATCTCTAAACCTTTATAAAAATAATCACATTTTTTATCCTCAAAATGACTGAAGACGGCCGCCTGCAACTCTTCATCGCTTGAAAATTTTCTTCCTCTTAAGTTCCGCTTTAAATTTGGAAATAAATAATAGTCGGACGGGGCCATGTCTGGACTGTGAGGTGGATGTTGAACTTCTGTGAACCCGCATTGACGAACTGCATCCTTCGAAACACCAGTGGTATGAACAGGGGCGTTGTCATGGTGCAACAGGACACCTTTAGACAGCTTGCCTCTTCGTTTTTCCTTTATCTTGTCTCGTAATTTATATATTAAAGAAGCACAATATTCGCTGTTCACGACTGTATTGCGTTCTTTAAAATCCACCATCAAAATGCCTTGAAAATCCCAAAATATTGTGCACATCAGTTTTTTAGTCGATTGTTGCACCTTTGCCTTTCTAGGGGGCTTTTCACCCTTATAACGCCATTCCATTGACTCGCGCTTGCTTTGTGGATCATAATACAAGATCATAGTTTCATCACCAGTCACTAGCCGCTCGATCACAGTCTTTGGATTTTCGCCACAAAGATCCAAAAACTCCGAAGCGCAGCGCACTCTTTCCTGTCTCTGTACCGCTGAAAGAAGTTTCGGTACCCATCTTGCACTCACTTTTTTCATATGAAGATGTTCATGGATTGCGCGATGAACGGTACTCTTAGAGAGCCCAAGCCTTGCTGCAATTTCTCTAATCTTCAAACGGCGGTCACTCAGAACCTCCTCTTCGATAAGAGCAATCGTTTCGGGAGTGAGCACTTCCACAGGTCGACCGTCGTTGCCAAAGTCTTCGACGGTTTCTCTCCCGAGGCGAAACTCTTTCACCCAATTTTTCACTTTGCTATAGAAGGGGACAGACTCCTTATACACGCCATCCAATCGTTCTTTTATTTGGGCAGGGGATAAACCTTCTTTAAACAGAAACTTTGTGACACTTCGATACTCAGTTTTCGACATTTTGAAATAATACGCGACTCTCGTTATTCAAATGCCTGTTAAACTAAGAGTAAGCATTTCATGTCGATGCATGTTTCTTATATTAAGTGCTCGATAAACGTACTATTTAATGCAACACAACATGTAGCGACATGTCGCGTTGAACTATATCAGGCCAGTTCATTATGGGACCGCCTGGTAGGTCTCCTCAAGATACCTGTGCTAGTAATGACGTCAACCACTCTGGTGTGACCGTCTGGTCCCGGTAGCGTTCTACTAATTTTGCCTTTCGGCCACGTATTTCGTGGCAACGAATGATCTATTATCAAGACAATATCACCTTCTTTAGGTTCCATGAACTTTCCGTTATTACCTGTTCGAGGTATTAAAGTAGGCATGTATTCTTTTAGCCATCTTGTCCAAAATTGGTCGGCAACCTCTGTGCAGATTTCCAATTGAGTTGACCCGTCAGATGTTGCTCTAAAAATAATCCAGGTGGTCGATCACCACATGAGCGTTCCAGAAGAAAATGATTGGGTGTCAAACCCTTTTCAGGACTATCCATACTGAATGTTACCAGAGGTGTGGAATTTACAGTATGCTCTGCTTCCAAAAGCAACGTATGCAGAACCTCCTCTCGCGGGCTCCTTTCTTTGAGTGTAGCGGTCAACGCAATTTTAATTGATCTTACTAACCTCTTCCAGGCGCCACCCATGTGCGGTGCTCCCGGAGGTATAAATTTCCATTTAATATATTTTTTAAATGACTCATTTTTCATGCCCTCATAGCATTCTTCGCATGCTTTCAATAATTCTTTATTCGCAGCTTTGAAATTTGTCCCGTTATCGCTGTATATAACGGCTGGTTTTCCTCTTCTGGCGATAAATCGTCTCAACGCCATTATCATTGACGCTGGTGTCAATGAGGCTGCTAATTCCAGATGTACTGCTCTGGTGGTCAGACACGTAAATAAAACAGCCCAGCGTTTTTCGTGTCGCCTTCCTATAGTCACACTAATAGGTCCGAAATAATCTACAGCTGAGCATGTAAAAGGTGGTTCATGATGAGCTATTCTCTCCAGAGGAATATTTCCTTGTGGCACGTTCTGCGGTTTTGACCTGTATGTCCTGCACCATTGACAATGATGTGACACACTTCGTACTACATTACGCAAGTTCAAGACATAAAATTTCTGGTTCACCTCATTCATCACCGTCTGGTGATTGGCATGTCCAAAATGATGATGAACTTCTCTAATCATCATTTTAACGATTTCGTGTTTACCGTCTAATACGACAGGTTTTCTACTTTCCTCGGTCAATTTAGACTTAAAAAGTAAACGCCCATTTAAACGGAGTGAGTTATCTTATCTTATCTTATCGCTCCTATTTCCATAGATAATTTACTTAAGCGTGAACTTCTTTCAACGCTTTTGCCTGCTTTCAAGCATTTTATTTCCAAATGAAAACACTCGTCTTGAACGAACTTCCAAATTAACAATTCAGCCTTTTTCAAGAGCGCTATGTCCAACGCGCCATCGGGTCCTTTAACCGACTTTGCTAAAACTTTGTTGGAACACATAACCGACTTTTCGGCTGCGTCGTCGGGTCCTTTAACCGACTTTCTTAAACTCTTGAATTTTTCTACCGCTTGTAAGGTGCGTGTAGTTGCCCCAAGGAATTTCTTAAAACTGCTAAATCGTCCGTAGTCGGGTAGACTTAACGGTTCTTGCTTTCTCAGCGCATTTACGTCTTTTGGCGATTTTTCTTCACCTGTTTCTAAGCTATTTATGGTGTCCACTTGTTTGGGCCATATATCAGGACTTTTCCTGAGGAATTCAGGTCCTTGAAACCAGCGATGACTTACATCGAAGGTGGAAGGAAAACTTCTAGTGGCGTCGTCTGCCACGTTTTGTGACGTCGTTCTATACTCTTCCGGTGGCGCGTCACGCTTGTGCGCCATAAGAATCGAAGGCTATCCCTGTCTTCTTCCCGGATTTTCACTTGCAGGAACATTTCTTTAATGTCTGCCATCACTGCCACGCTTCCTTCTCTGAATCGTAGCAGAACGCCGAATAACGACGTCAATAAGTTCGGTCCGGTTAACAATGCATCATTGAGACAATGTCCGCCCGTCCTAGCGGCGGCGTCGAAAACTATTCTTATTTTCCTTTTTTGTGGGTGAGTCACTGCGAAGTGTGGAAGATACCACGTGCGTGGGGAAATGGAAATATGGTTCGCTTTCTCTGCGTAACCGTTAACGATGAGATTTTCAATTTGCTTCTCATATTCCTTTTTCAACTCGCTATTTTTGTCGAGCTTCCTTTCGATATTAAACAGGCGACTTTCAACCTGCGCTCTATTCGACGGCATGCACTCATTGTCTGTGCGCCATAACAAAGCAGTCTCGTACCTATTATTAGGTATACGACGTACCGTTTTGCTCAAAATATTTAAAGCTCGTTCTTCTGGGTCGTTCGCGGGTTTCTCGCGGACACTCCCAGAGATTCCAAACTAAAATAATCCTTGATCAACTTATCCATATCATCCTCCTTCTTGGTGGAAATGTGGTTAACAATCTTGATTGGTTTGATGCCACCCGATATGTGACCATGTAAAACTCATCCAAGTTTGGTGAGTGATGCTACAGGTAGGTTCTTACCTCCTGAAATTAATTCACGAGTAACTATGAGATGCCAATTGTCCTGGCCAATTAATATGGTAGGTCTGGACCTCTCATACATCAACTCGTCCTTAATCGGTGTCAAATGAGAACACCGTTGCAATAATTCTCGACTTACTGACTGCGGAGAAAGGTTAAGTGACTTAATTGTTTGTACACTTATCTCCTCTAAGTCATTCGAGTAAATGCCTTTTATCTTACGTTTAAGCGATACGAACTGTCGTCGTTAATTCGCTTACCTCCCACGGCTTCAATACGTAATTCTTCTTTACGTCCGCGAGGCGCTAACTTCTGAGCCATCCACTCCTCTATGAGTGTCATGGTCGATCCTTCATTCAGAAGAGCTGTTCTCTTGACCTTTCCTCTAGGTCCATACAACTCTACTGGTATAATCTTTAAGTATGCACATGCCAGTGCATTCACTGTACTAACAGTTGTAATTTGAGCCTCTTTACCCCCCTCGTCCCCTTGCGGCGAGGTATTTTCATTGGGGTATCGGTGTAGCATTCGATGATGTGACATTCTACATCCCTTTACACCACATTTTTTCCCTTTGCACTCTAACCTCATATGGTTAGGTGACAAACATTGGAAACATACTTTCGCTTTTTTTGACCGCGTCCCATTTCTCGCAAATATTCATGTCCTTAAACTTGTAACAACTCACTATAGAGTGCTCCTTGTTGCATATAACACACTTATGTGTTACCCGACTTACAGGCTTGTCCTGGGTTATCATAACCACTTGTCGGTTGTGCCCTTTATTATTTCGGCGTTCTAGACGCTCGCTCGTATTACTTCGGCGCCCATAGCGCTCGCTCTTAGCACGGTTGCGTTCACACCCCTTTGTAGTGTGTACAGTTTGCTTCCTGAATTCAGGACGCTTCCGTTTTTCAGGCACATTTTCATTGCTTAAGGACGTTCCAAATTGTTCACTCAATAAATTTAAAAACTTGGCCATCTTCTGTAACTCTGGCTCCAAAGGATACTGAGCTCGATATTCAAACCATTTAAATTTAATCATAGTTCCGAGTTTCTGCACTATGCGGCTCACTAACTCCGGTGAGTATAAATACTATGGTTGATTCAACGCTTGTATTGTGGCAACCACGTTCGTAATACGACTTGCAAAAGATCCTATATTCCGACAATCTTCTGCCAATCTTGGCATACGCTTTACATTCTCGATTTCGGCTAGAATGAGCATCTCAACCCTACCGAATCTTCTTTCGAGAGCGTTCATTATTTCTTCAGGTTCACATAAAAGTAAACAACAATGACTTAACCGCTTCCTTAGCGGTGCCCTTTAATGCCCTCCTAAGGCGTGCGACATTCTGCACCCCTGAAAATTGGCTTCTCGTGTCTTCAAACACCGTTTTGAAAACTATCCATTCACCCGGGTCTCCATCGAACACCGGTAATTCCTGGAGGAAATGAAGCTGGGAAGACTTATCTTTACCCGCTATTTTTATTGCACTCACAATCGCTTCGGTCAATTCTGACACCTCACTCGCGTGTGTTTTCTGTGCATTTCCTTGGTTGCGCTCGATCTCCGCCCCTTTGCGGCGCGATCCTTTACACGCTTCCTTATCAGTAATATCGGGTTGCATTACACTAACCGGCGCGCTCATTATGGTCTGTTGAACCCAACTCCTTACGAAAGGTTCCACCTGAGTATTCCGCTCTTCATCATCCTCACTCGAGTCGATCTCCTCTTCTCGGTTGAGTCGTGCCAACTCCAATTGAGACTTGGCTAAGGCAGCAGCTGCCTGTGCTCGTTCGAGCTCTGAGCGTTCGAATTTAATCCGCGCCTCTAATTCGGCTTTCAGCCTCGCTGATCGCGATGACCTACTACCTCTCTGTGACCCTTTGTCACTAGTGTGCCCTATTTCTGTCCTTGACGATGCCGCTTCTTCGGTCCTCTGACCTACTTTTTCGACCACCGTTTCACTCCTGGATATAACGGATTGTTGTGCGGTGCTGGCCTGCGTACCACTGGTGTCCGTCCTGTTGCTTGTCGCTGCCATGGACGTCCCTGAGTCCCACGTGCATGTGGACGTGTCGGTGGTGGCTCCACTTGAAGGAGTTGCCCCACTCGAAGCAGTAGCTGTGGTCGCTCCAGATGGTTCCGCCTCTTTAGCCTTTCTTGAGAGCCCTGTCCTTGTCTTGCTTCCTTCGCTCCTCTCTGTCTGGTCTTGTGCCTTCTTCATCTTGCAGGAAGGTGATTGTTGGACTACGGTCCCTAACTGTCCCTACGGTCCCTACAACCCCTTACCTACAACCCTTCTACACCCCAACCTAACCCCACTACCCCTCCCCTCCTTTATCTCCCAACCCTACAACCTTACTATCACCCTAACAGCCCTATCAGCCCTATCAATCCTGAACGGGGCCTACCGAGGTGAGCCGTCCAGGGATGGAGTCGTGCAGGAATGGAATGGAGGAAAGGTTTAGGAACTGTTCCGCCAAGGAATATGACGAAACAGTCTCGCTCGAGAGAACTGCTCCACCCGAAGGTGTTGTGCCAGAGCCCAACCGTTTGGCACCGTTAGGTGGTCGGGATGTATGCTGCGCCTCGTCGCCCAGTCGCCGGTGACGCCTCGTCCAAGCGCCCTCCTCCGGCCGCGATGCAGTCAGGTGCCCACGAGCACCCTCGCCTGGCAGCAGCAGCGGTGGATGCTTCTTCTTCTTGCACCCTCTGATGATCCGACAGGAAATGCCGGACACGGTCGTCCGACAGGAAATGCCAGACACGGTCGTCCGACAGGAAATGCCGAGCACGCTTGCCCGACAGGAAAAATGCCAAGCCCTGCTTGGCCACGATGAGCGCCTTCACGAGGCACCTGCGCCTGGCTGCGATACGTGCCCCATGCGAGCACACGCCCCAAGACGCAATCCCGGTTTTCTTTCTTCCGGTAGTTCCAGGTCCAGTCCTTCTGCGCTGACGACCTGGTCTTCTGGCCTTTGGTCCTGTTGCTTCAGCTCAAACCTCCGGCTTCCTTCGGTTACTGATCTTCACTCGGCTCCGAAGGTCTTCTTTCTCCACTACCAGCAGTCCACAGCTGGTTCCCTGATCCGGCTGCGAAGGACCAATTGAAAAGGAACCAACGGCTGTGTAAACGTTCAACTAAGAAACAGAAGGGAGGAATCGAGGCTTCTCTCGATCCGGCCTCCTATAACGCCTACGTTGGGTTCGGGAACAACGTATGTGATTTCTTAAATTTACGCGAACACTACACATTGAATAAAACTATTATTTACGGATTTTATCGCGTTTAATTACTTTAATTTATTTTTATTATTATCCCGACGTTTCGGGTGCTTTACAGCGCCCATGGTCACGGGGGGGGACTGAGATGTTTGACGTCCCAATGTCATAGTTAGTCCGGCTACCTTCAGTTTTTTAATATTAATTTTTGGTCCGATTTACGCAAAACGAGCTTATAGTATCATGAAGTCTTGCAGTGGTATGCTTGGGTTTGGGTTTAATTTTGTTAATTATAGGATCCCAAGCAGATGGTAGCACCCAACCATCTTCTCTATTGAAATTTGGATGTTTTTTAATTTCAATAGCCTCGCGTATCATCCTTGGTAGGAATCGGTGTTCTTTTGCGGGAATTTGTGGTTTATCAAATCTAATGTAATGGTGGGGACGATCTTGAACATGTTCGCAGACTGCAGACTTCCCGGAGCGTCGGTGCTTCACATCAGCTATATGTTCCTTCACGCGGGTTTTTATAGATCTCTTTGTTTGACCTATGTAAGAGAGACCACATTCACAATCTAGCTTGTACACACCTGCATCTTGTAGAGGAATATTACATTTGATGGATGGTAAAAATTGACTAATCTTCTTCAGCGGCTTGTAGTATGTCTTAATGGACGCTTGCTTCAAGATGTAGCCAATCTTGTCCGTGACTCCTCTAACATATGGTAGTAGAGCAGGCGCGCGCTCGACTGTGGCCGGCTTCACTCGTTCACTGTGACGTAGGCGCGGGACCCGAAGCTTGTTGTCTTGCAATACTTGCTAGACGTGCTGAAGCTCCGCGGCCAGATGTTTTCTGTCACAGATCCCTCGTGCTCTCTGAAACAAAGATTTACCCACGGTAGCTAACTGTGAAGGATGATGGTGAGATTCACCATTTAAATATCGGTTGGTATGGGTCTTTTTCCTATACACAGTGTGACCAATAGTGTTATCAGGATTTCGGATGACTAAAACATCTAGGAAAGCTAAAGAATTATTTGCCTCTAACTCCATTGTGAATTGTATTTTAGAGTTTATGGAGTTAAGGTGGTCTAAAAATGCAGTTACTTTGTCAGATGGTAAAATTGTGAAAGTGTCGTCTACGTACCGCTTGTAGAACCTTGGATTTACAGGAGCAGGTGTACCTGTACAAAAGGTTGTATGGGTTACCGAAGATACACAAACCAAACGCTCCACTACGTCCCATAGTGAGCCAGATCGATTCAACAACTTATAAGCTGGCACAATACTTAGCAAAAATACTATCACCACTAAGAGGACATACCAGAGCACACACAAAGGATTCATACCATTTTGTGAGTGAGATAAAAGACCTACATCTCGCTAACAATGAAACTATGGTCAGTTTTGATGTTCAGTCACTATTTACATGCCTACCTATTGTGGACTGCATCTCAATTGTAACTAGGAAGCTAGAAGAAAATAACATGCCTCAAGAATATGCAATACTACTTGAACATTGCCTCACATCTGGCTATCTATTGTGGAAGGAGGAGTTCTACAAGCAAGTAGATGGTGTGGCGATGGGCTCACCTGCGTCTCCCATAGTCGCCGACATATTCATGGAGGACTTTGAGGAGAAAGCCCTTCTTACTGCTCCTGTAAATCCAAGGTTCTACAAGCGGTACGTAGACGACACTTTCACAATTTTACCATCTGACAAAGTAACTGCATTTTTAGACCACCTTAACTCCATAAACTCTAAAATACAATTCACAATGGAGTTAGAGGCAAATAATTCTTTAGCTTTCCTAGATGTTTTAGTCATCCGAAATCCTGATAACACTATTGGTCACACTGTGTATAGGAAAAAGACCCATACCAACCGATATTTAAATGGTGAATCTCACCATCATCCTTCACAGTTAGCTACCGTGGGTTAATCTTTGTTTCAGAGAGCACGAGGGATCTGTGACAGAAAACTTCTGGCCGCGGAGCTTCAGCACGTCAAGCAAGTATTGCAAGACAACAAGCTTCGGGTCCCGCGCCTACGTCACAGTGAACGAGTGAAGCCGGCCACAGTCGAGCGCGCGCCTGCTCTACTACCATATTGTTGTATGAATAAGTCAACTAGCGCCATCTAGTGTCAGGAACGAGAGCGAGGGGAGCTTTGCAGTAAATGACATCACAAATCTTTCGACCGACAGCGTCACCCGAAGAACTAAGTTTCTGGAAAATCTACACTCGAATCCTCGTTGCCTGGCGCGCATTTACTTGAATGTTCGGACTTCTTTGCTAATTATATAAATAGGCGCTGCAAGATGCGATCGGGGCAGAGTTGAACTCGGCGACACAAGCGAAGCTTCGGAGCGGAATTAAGTGAATTAGTGTGTTTAATTATTAGTGTTTTTAGTTTTAATTTGTGTAAAGTAAATTAAAGTGTTAATTTAGGTAATTTTATCGGCAATTTTTATTGTCACGAACCTCAAGCTCGTAACAATATGTTAGAGGAGTCACGGACAAGATTGGCTACATCTTGAAGCGAGCGTCCATTAAGACATACTACAAGCCGCTGAAGAAGATTAGTCAATTTTTACCATCCATCAAATGTAATATTCCTCTACAAGATGCAGGTGTGTACAAGCTAGATTGTGAATGTGGTCTCTCTTACATAGGTCAAACAAAGAGATCTATAAAAACCCGCGTGAAGGAACATATAGCTGATGTGAAGCACCGACGCTCCGGGAAGTCTGCAGTCTGCGAACATGTTCAAGATCGTCCCCACCATTACATTAGATTTGATAAACCACAAATTCTCGCAAAAGAACACCGATTCCTACCAAGGATGATACGCGAGGCTATTGAAATTAAAAAACATCCAAATTTCAATAGAGAAGATGGTTGGGTGCTACCATCTGCTTGGGATCCTATAATTAACAAAATTAAACCCAAACCCAAGCATACCACTGCAAGACTTCATGATACTATAAGCTCGTTTTGCGTAAATCGGACCAAAAATTAATATTAAAAAACTGAAGGTAGCCGGACTAACTATGACATTGGGACGTCAAACATCTCAGTCCCCCCCCGTGACCATGGGCGCTGTAAAGCACCCGAAACGTCGGGATAATAATAAAAATAAATTAAAGTAATTAAACGCGATAAAATCCGTAAATAATAGTTTTATTCAACGTATGTGATAGGTTCAGACGGGGATTACGGGTCTTCCGAAGTCGTCCCGGTTCCAACGCCTTAATTCTTCGATGTGGACTGTATAATTTTGAGGGATGAATAAAACAGCAATTATCTTCAAACCGTTCCGTGAGAGAGTAATTACTTTTCCCTATAACTTCCCTACACTTTTTCTTTCTTCTTATTGACTGCTGGTCTGATTCCCGAAGTTTCTCCGAACTTTCCCGAAACTTCTTCGAACGATTCCCGAACTTTCCCGAAGGATTCCCGAACGATTCCCGAACGATTCCCGAACGAATTGCAACGTTGATGTCTTCTTCACGTGTCTTTGGGCACATGGATGTTTCGGGCCTCGGGGTAAGCCCCCATTACCCGTACTCTCCTCGCGGTCCACCACAATGGACCGGTCCTGGGAGCCTTCTATTGGCGTTGGTGGTATCAATATTCGGATTTAACGAATTGCAACGTTGATGTCTTCTTCATGTGTCTTTTAGGCACATGGAGGTTTCGGGCCTCGGGGTAAGCCCCCATTACCCGTGCTGTCCTCGCGGTCCACTACTATGGACCGGTCCTGGGAGCCTTCTTTAACGAATTGCAAGAAAACCCGTTTACTGAGCTACCCCAGAGCTATACGCGAAAGTGAGCCGCGCCATTCGCGCGCTTGCGCAACTCAATTACATGAATTTGTTCTATCACTCTCTCACGGTTTACTTAATAACTTTATTTGCATAAGTCATACATTAACACAATTTACTTGTATAGATAGCGCAAAAAATATCTATACTACGATATACATTACATATTCATATCACAAAAAACCTTTTATTTATTTAACAAAATATGCCTATTTTACTCACACGTTCGAAGTTGAAATTTCTTAAATATTTAACATAGAAAGTTAAAACAATGTTTTCCACTTGAAATTATACATATCTTAACCAATACAATAGTTTAATTTACATTTTCTCTATACATTTCACTATTAAAACACTTTTAAATTTCTTATACAAAACTATCATTATTTCACTTATTCACAGGAATTTTCACATAAAAATAACACAGAATTCACTTTTTTACACGTACAATCAATCTGAAATGTTTCACAAGTCATTTTTACATAAATTGCTGAAATTACAAATATTTAAATTTTTACATATTTGGCCTCCTAAGTACGTGGCTAGCGTGCGTCCGTGAACTCGCACTATTTGAACAACTAACTTTGCACGGCTAACGACTATCAGAAAAAAATGGAAAGTCTAATATACACCAATATCAACAATACTAAGGTGAATCAATGCTTTTACACAATTCTCAAACTGTAGGAAACTATTTCTAATCAGATTCTTATCAGTTATCATATCTCTTATCAGATAACAATATAAGTGAATGTTTTCATAAATCAATCATAGCAAATAGGCATTTGTTTTCATACAATATTCCATTAATTCTATTTATTCACAAAGTGATCATCTCGACCGGGGAATAAATCCGATCTCTAACTTTATTTTAATATTCCTTTAAATTTACATCATTGGAAAGATGATTTCAACCGGGGAACAAATCCGGTAACATAATTTATATCTTAAAAATTCCCTATATGAATTTATTAAGAGATATTACTAAGAAAACGATAAATGACTCCGGCCTGGGAGTCGAACCCAAGACCTTCATATCATTAATTCGATATTTCTTTAAGATTCAACTAAGCATTTTCTTATCGGAATATTGTTACTTGATAATTTGCTTTTTAGAAGCTATTCGTAATCGGTTAACTTAATAAATTGAAATATTCTTATAGGCGCGTCGCCAACACCGGTCGAGCTGACTCATTCATGCTAGAACCATAATGGCTGCAGCGTGGCTCTACTACGTGAAAAAATAACAAAAATACTAACATATAAAAATGGATTACCTTGTGGAATACAGTTTACTGAGGTTTTATATTTAAAATAAATTTTACGCATAAAGTATGTAGACGTTAAAATCGAATGGGAATCGATCACGACGATGTTTGTTTCTCGATTACAATCATTGAAGTAATATGTACTTATGACGTATTATGTATTATACGTACTAGAACAGCTATCTCAAACAAAAAATGTGCGTTACTCTGTGTTCGCGCGGTTGGTTTTTTTTATCATAGAATAAACATAGGTAGAATGATCCGTAGGTAATAGTTAATGTCATTACAGGTTGTGATGAATTTCTTTTATGGCAATTTCTTTTATGGCTAAAACAAGAGCGATTAAGGTTAAATCGACCATGTTAACAATTTACTCATTCCTATTTATCTTCATAATAAGTTGGTTATTTTGTTTTTAATAATGCATTTAACTAATTAATTAAATAAATTATTAAACTAATTCTAATACTAAAAACCTTAAAATATAATACATAATATTATAACACAATTACATTTTAATGATATTTTATCTGAATATTTTAAAAGGTATCTATGTCAAATATAAAAGAACATACGAAATGCATGTTTAACAAAACTTATTAACATAACATTTAAATTACAAATATATTTCTTTAAATTAGAATAAGAGTCGTTCATAAATGCTGGGCACGCGAGAGTTAAAACGAACGACGAATTTATTCCACTTTGACTTTGATGTGGAAACCTAAAAATAAAATAAACGAACAATAAGCAGATTTAAACATGAAAAATTTAGCCAAATTATAATAACTTATATATTATGTTTCTACAAAAAATGTGTATAATAATATATTCGTCCTATACTTAAGTAACCACAGAAATGTCGCATCTGAACATATTAATTTCATAATCTATATTCCATGACACGAGATGGCGTCTTAGGAATAATTTGTTTTATTATTAATTTATAATGCTTTTTTTATTGATTAAGTATCTTATTAACCGATGAAAAGTGATTCCTTGGTTTTTACTGACATTTCTTGAATTATTTGTGCAATATCTAAGTACACACGACGGCATATTTTTATCAAGAGATTTTTTTTAAATCAACACAACACGTGACAACTCTACAAGTGCCTAGCGATTGACTGATTTAAGTGCGGTGTATGCACCGCAATTGAGTGGAACAGAGTAGCTGAATGCAGTGTCGCCTCTAGTACGTAGTACATAATAGCTCAATGATTACAATACATAAATTTCGCAAACAAAAATAATATACATTTATATACAATAGCACAATAGTTTAACACTGTAAGTAGTTAGATAGGTATAAGTACCTTCACCAAAATATTTAACATAAGTACTAAATGTCATAGCTGATAATGATATCCATAGACGAGTTAAGCATCTAATGTTGCTCTAACGAAATTAAAACAAAATATAAGTAAAGCCATAATTAAAAGAAAGGCTGAATTCCTAAATATATAAATAATTAAATACAGTTATTTAAGTTTTTGAAAATATGAGTAAAAAAAGGCTTCCACTTTTATTAGAAATTATCCCAAATTGAATGTGATTTATGAACAACAACTTGTTCTTGTCTACCGATCGACTCTTATGAATGTGTGCGTGCGCAGTAAAAACAGTTCAAAAATAATTAATTACCACGCATTTGGAATTTAAAAGATAAAAAGGACAGAATGTTTGAGATTATTTTAATTAAATTTTCTTCACCATTTGCCTATATTACTTATTCTGGACCTTTTCTGCAAATTTGGCCGGTTATTGCAAAATAATCCTGTATAACTGTACCGTGGTTTTATATGTGAGAGTGTGACTTTTTAAATTGTTTCCTAAGTTGGAGATGATGATCTTTTCCAAATCTTAAACTCTAATCTTGTTATAAATCGAGCTATACATCGAATAGGATATTGTCAATACATTTATATGTAATAGTACAAAATAGTATTTATAAAAATAAGTGATATTCATTCTGTAAATACACTAGGAACAGACACAAGCTAGTCGGTACTCGACTCCACCGAGTCAGTAATTCATTCTTGGGGCGATGTATACGCTTTTACAACAAAATCCCAGAAAATATACAAAATCTGTCATACACAAAGTTCAAAAATTTTACTAAACTAAGTTTGTATAAAAAGGATCATTATAATATTAAGGAATTTATGGATGATAATATTTTGCCATTATTTGAAAAAAAAAAAAAATAGTTCAGCTGGGTTTCTTGCTGGTTCTTCCCAGGCTTTTTTTTGCGAACCAGTGGTTAATGAAAAGTGACTTTTCATTAATCACTGGTTCGCAAAAAAAAGTATTGTTTATAATCCACATTGAATAAAAAAGTTTCTGTTTCCGTTTCTATTGCCATAATAAGCCTCGAGAAATTTTTTTGGGTGCGTGGGTACTTCTTATAAGCATTAAATGATATGCATACTACGTATTTATTTATTATAGCCAGCGTTTGACAACAATATCACCTAGTGGTAAGTGGTGATGAAGCCCCAGATGGTAGGTAAATCGCACTATCTTAGGCTCACATAAGACGACCCAATTGCATTCGAACGCAAGTTCAAAGTCAAATGCCGGCAAATTAATCCACGCCTTTGCTGTACATTACAACTTTGACTACTCTCTTTGCTTTTCAGGGATAATACGTACTGTGATATGATGATAAGCTAAAATAATTTTATGACATTTTTTTAGAATAAGTTAAGCACACAGTCCACCTGATTGTAAGTGGGTACTGTAGCTCAAAGACATCTACATCTACACTCTATTACGAATAAAAATACAAATGGGTTGTCATCTGTGAGGACTAAGATGGAATGTCTCCTTTCCATTAAGAAGGGTCTCCGGTTCTCTACTTCTCTCTATTTTGTGTTACAACTATACTACTAATATAGCTGCCTCAGTAATGCGACTGCTGATCGTGAGGTCCTGGGTTCGAATCCCGTGTCGGGCCAAAAAATCAATTATTGAGTTTTTCCGTCAGGAAATTCTCAACAGCTGCCTGGAGTCAGGAAGTTGGCGGTGTCTCAACCGCGTGTCTCGGAAAGTACGTAAAGCCATTGGTCTTGCGCCTGATCTCTCTTGGGTCATGTCGGTTTACCGTCCCATCGGATAACGAGAGTGAGGGATTAGAGAGTGCACCTGTGATTGCGCATACATTTGGGCACTATAATCCTGTCCTGCGCCGATGGCTAGTCTCCGTTGAGGCAGGCCGCCGTGACCGAAATACGGTCTGAAGGACATTATAATATAGTTGCAGCTTGACTCTACCACGTAAAAAACATTGTTTAACTTTAACGGCGTCTGCTGATGCTTTATGCTGATGATTTATTCTGTGATGAAATTTTTAAGCACATGTATTAACAGCGTGTAGTCAATTTTATTCGTGTTAACTATCACGCTAAAACAAATCGCAAACTAATGACACGACAAAACCAATTTAAAAAAATAAAACATAATAATGTTACTTTTTAGTTATCTTACCAGATATTGCAGCGTTACCAGCCAGATTTTTTTTTATTTTTCTTCCAAAGAGCTTTTTTTTATTATGTGCGAGCAGCTATGCAGGTCTAGGTAAAGAGACCAGTATCACTGCGACCTAGAAGATCTATTGTGATCGCTGCTATGGCTACAGTTCACTGCTAAGCCATATGTCTTCAATGAATCGAAGGAGTTGCTTAGCCGTGAGCAATTTAACATTTTCTGGGCGGAGTACATAGTTTCCCAGATGAATGTTATGTTTGCGCATTAAGGGTCCGCAATCAGTTAGGATGTGTAGAGGCGTTTCTTCCGTTATGGAACAGAACCGACACATCCTTGAGTTGCTTAGTCCCAGGATGGACATGTGCTTTTTAAGACAACAGTGTCCAATTAGGGCTTTTGCCAGAATGCACAATTTATTTTTACTTAATCCCGGGGCTTCTGAAGCGAATTTACGATCAAAAGCCCGGATTAAGGTTTTAGAATGTTTTAATCCCGGTGTGTCAGACCAGATCTTAAGTGATTTATTGTGATAAAGAGTTTCAAGGGTCAATCGGGCTAGGCTTTTTGAGATTCCACAAAATGGCTCGGGTCCAAATTGTGTGCACTTTGAGCCCTCCCGTGCAAGTTTGTCGGCAAATTCGTTGCCTACAATACCCTCGTGACCCGGAACCCAATTTTGGGCGTTCGTCACGCAGTCTCCAACTAGCTTTGAGTTCACTAAGTTTGATCTCAGCGCTAGCAGTGCTGCTTGACTATCAGAGTTTATGTAAATTTTATGGTTGACGTAGTGTTTCTGCAGATTGATTTCCGCACACCGAAGTATGGCAAAAATTTCTGCCTGAAAGATAGAGGTGTATGTACCCAAATTCATACTAAGTTTGAATTTGGGGCGTTCCCCGTAAATTCCAAAGCCTACATCGAGGCCCATTTTAGACCCATCGGTATATCATATGCGGCTACCGACCTCACAGATAACCTGGCCATTCAGCCAGTCTTCTCTGGAGGGTAATTCCACTATATACTTTTTATCAAAAGTGTGTAGTGGACGCATGATATCTGAGATCATGCATAAGACCGGTGATTCCTTAATTGAGTCGAGCATGGATCTCAATCTGTAGGAGAGCAAGCTCAGACCGCCCTGGGCGGTAATCCTATACAAACTAGCCCGCGCCTTGTCTAGATAGAGATCAAGGGGCGTTAGGCATAGAAGTGCATTAAGAGCCGCTCCAGGGGATGATCGCATAGCTCCAGTTGCCATTAGACAGGCAGTCCTTTGTAGACTATTTAGTCTGTCCGCAGTCGTCTTTTGGTTGGCGTTGTTACACCAGACAATAGAGGCGTAGGTAAGAATCGGCCTCACTATGCTGCTGTACAGCAATAGGACCATACTGGGACGCAAGCCCCAGTTGTTCCCGACCAAACGACTGCACGTACCTAAAGCAATTTTTGCCTTATGGCATACGTTGCTAAGGTGGGAGTTCCACGTTAGTTTTTGGTCGATTGTTACGCCCAAGTACTTAACTTCCGTGGAAAATGGTACTTCTTTGCCATTAAGTTTTGGTTGGACTAATTTGTCCAACCGTCTCTTTTTGGTAAAGGGTATTATAACAGTTTTGTCAGAATTAACTGATAAACTGTTATCCCTACACCAGTTATTTATGGTGTTTAGGGCTCTTTGTATTATTGACGATAAAGTACTTTGGCAAAAGCCCCTTGCAATGATCACAAGGTCATCAGCATAACCCAATGTGTCAATGCGTAGGTCTGCCATTTTGTACAATAGTTGGTCAACCGCAAGAGTCCAAAGAAGGGGTCACAAAACACCTCCTTGTGGGCAGCCTCTTGTAGTTGCAACCTCAATCGAAGTTTGAAACAGCGCTATTTTTGCCTTTCTATTTGAGAGCATCAACTTCACCCATCTGATGGTTGTGGGGTCAACATTTTTATATGTTAGGCCCCCAATCAGCAGTGATGTGGGGCTACTGTCGAAGGCACCCTCAATATCTAGAAAGGCACAAAAAGCTATTTCTTTACCCTCCAGTGCTTTTTCGACCCTGTCAATGACACTGATCAGGGCTATTTCCGTAGATTTGCCTCTGCGGTAAGCATGCTGGTTGTAATGTATGGGCCTCGTAGCTAGCATCCCTTATATATCTATCTATAACCTTTTCCAATGTCTTAAGAAGAAAGGAAGATAGGCTTATAGGTCTAAAAGACTTTGGTAAAGCGTAGTCCTTTCTACCAGTCTTAGGTATAAATAGAACCTTGACAATTGTCCATCGTTCTGGAATATATCCCCATGCAAAACTTACTCTGAAGGTTTTCACCAGATAAGGAAGAAGGATGTCGGTACCCCTCTGTAGTTGGATGGGAATTATTCCACCCTCCCCGCTTGATTCAAATGGTTCAAAGGAGTCAACAGCCCACTGCACCAGGTTTGGCTTTATTATCTTTGCAGCCCGACGCCAGTCCTCATTGCAAGGCCTTCGTAGGGCTCTGAAAGAGTTCAAGGCTGAAGTCTTGTATGACCCTGGGAAATGGGTTGACGCTAGTAACTCCAATATTTCTGTTTCACTTTTAGTGAAGATACCATCCGGCTTTTTAAGAAGCCCGATCTGATTAGGTTTAGCTTTCGATAGCATCTTGTGTAGTCTTGCACTGCGAGGCAAAGACTCAACTTCCTCGCGTAGCTTCCTCCACGATTCTCTCTTGGCTTTCCTAATTTCTTTATTATATTCAGTTAGGGCTGCACTATAAATATCCCACTCTTTGGTTTTCTTAGACCTATTAAATAGTTTCCTGGTCTTTTCCCTAAGGTCTTTCAGCTGAGAATTCCACCAAGAAACTTTTCGTGTTGAGGTCTTGGTTTTGACGGGACAACTATCCTCGAAGGCTTCACGGATACCTACAGTTACTGTCTCCGTCGCTAACTCCAGACCTTCAATTGTTTAATGCTTTTAGGAAACGTTTCCAAATTCCTCCTTAGGATATCTCTATAGATACCCCAGGAGGTCGCTTTCGGATCCCTAAAAGTAACGGTTTCAAAGGATGGTGATGCTCCAATCACAAACTTAATGGGTTTGTGATCAGACATCGAGTTTTCGCTACTAACATGCCAGTCATTTATCCGCCTGGACATGTTATTGGTAGCAAAGGTTATGTCTAACACTTCTTGCCTAGCACGCGTTACAAAGGTTGGTGTACAACCTAAGTTTAGGCTTACCAGGCGGTTGGAGATGAGAAAATCATAAAGTAACTCACTTCTTTCGTTGATGTTGGTGCTACCCCAGGCTGTGTGGTGAGCATTAGCATCACAAACCACCACACACAAAGTTCGGCGTTCTGTTTTCGGGCGAACTCCGCCACTCGCTCTAACTCGATGGTAGGATGTGGGTTCTCGCCGGGAAGATAGGCTGAGCAAATGATTACTCTGGCCCCTGTGCATCCCTTGAGATTTATGAAGGCTGTAACCAGGTCATCATTGCAGTACTCTGGAACAGCTAAAAGTTTAATATTTTTATTATAAATTATACAAGCTCTGGGTCTACTGCCTTTGGTATTGACAAGAATCTTACCGGCAGCCGCCAATCCCAGAACTTGACCGTTGGCCACCTAAGGTTCTTGTATAAGGGCGAGGTCAATGTTACCCTCTGCGAAGCAAACCTCCACCACGGCAGAAGCAGCTGCTGCATGGTGAAGATTTGCTTGGAGGACCCTCGTCTTACCCTTGGGTAAAGAGCTTGTAGCTATTCTCACTTTTTAACGTTTCTCGTATTTTGAGGGACACACATCTTCCTTTGAGGGAGATATATTCTTCATAAGCTCGTGGAATGGAAGTCCACAGCTGGGCATAGGCCTCTCTTCGTTGTTAAAATCGTTGCGCTTGATAGTTGGATAGGCGATGGTAATAGCATACTTTTAGCATCTTTAAAGCCGTCGTCGGTTTAAGCGACACCCACAGGACGAAATGGAGTAGAACCATGTTGGAGCTATACTATGGTTGTAGCACGAATGTGTCGTCTCGACCGAGGTAGGACAACGTTCTCACAGAATACCAGCGTAAATTGCAGCTCACTGCTGCTGTGTTTCGTATGGTGAGTGTAGGGAACCGGAGACATGCCATCTTAGTCCTCAACACATAATAAGCATTTTGATTCCTAATCAAGGATAGATGTCGATGTCTATGGGCCACAGTATCCACTTACCAACAGGTAGTGTAATTGCTCGTATAAGGGAGCGTCGATAAAATAGAGCGGGTTTGCTGGCGGGATGTTAACTGGAGAGCATACAGTAGCAGTTAGATGAGCAATAAATAACACTTCTTGAGAGTTTCTTCTTATTTTATTTCTTGATTCCTTATTATTACATTGCCGGATTTGGAATATTTTACCACGAAAAACGCCCCTTTTTTATAAGCGGCTGTAACCAATCATAATTAAGAAAAAATCGCACACGGCATTAGTGAATCTATTGACCAATCAGAGCACAGGATAACCCTTTCTAAGAGAGATTTACAATTTTCTTAATAAACGTGGTAAAACATACCTTACAACATTTATATTTATTCCTAACGATAGATACAACTTATTTCTATTATTCTAAACCTAAATTATTCAATAAACCTTTATTTTACACTTATAAAAAATAAAAATAGCTTCGCGGTCGCTTCACGGTTTAGCTCCGGAGTAGGATAGTATTTTTTTGCCGAACATACAAGTAGCGCCGCCAAGAGGTAGGAATGTACAACACTTTTTCAGGAATAATGCTTAAGAATCTATACAATATTTTTTCATAAGATTTAAATCTTTCTCATAATGAAATGACATTATATAGTGATTAATTGACATATTAATTTTTCTTTTGAATTACTTTAAAGGAAGAAAAATTATATTAATCACCTATATGTTAATAGCTCTTAGAGTTATGATAAAAGAAATCTTACTAGAAAAATAAGCTTATACTTGCGTCTAATGTTCTAATCAGACCTATATAATATTAAATAGATTCGTATAAGTTACTTTAAGATAAGAATAGAAGTGTTTAATTTACTTTCCTGTTTTCAGCACTAATCAGTATTTACACTTAACTTTATTTTACAAATAGGAAACAATTAAGATTAAATACTATCACTTAGTTTTAAATCACTGATAAGGAGTAATTAAAATTAAATGTTCGAATTCACTTTGTCGTCGCTAACATTCTCCCCCACGGTGCGTAGCACTGCACCCTCTGGAGGCGACGACTCCGCTGGCACCAGCACGATGACACGTCGAGTTGGACGGCGAAGTATTCCACCTGATGTCCGCACGTCCAGCACCCTGGTTCTTCCGTCTGGTCCGGGATAGGTTTTGACGATTTCACCGCGAGGCCATGAGTTTCGCGGTAATGTGGCGTCCACTATTAGCACGATGTCTCCTTCCCTTGGGTCTCTGGTTTCTTTCCCTTCGAGTTTCCTTGGCATCATGAGAGGTAAGTATTCTTTAATCCACCTTTTCCAGAAGTGGTCTGCGAGACTCTGGGTGGTTCTCCAGCTTGCCCTTCCGATGAGCTCCGTGTCGCTGAACTCTCCCGGCGCCATAGCTCCGCATGATCTTCCCAGCAGAAAGTGGTTCGGTGTTAGGCTTTCGTCGTCTCCTGGGTCCGTGCTGATCGGGGTGAGAGGTCTCGAGTTGACGATGTGTTCAACCTCAGTCATTAGCGTATGGAGTACTTCCTCGGGCGGGCTTTTCTCGTTGAGGACTACTGCTAGCGCCGTTTTGACTGTTCGTACGAGCCTCTCCCAGGCGCCTCCCATGTTTGGAGCTCCCGGGGGGATGAACTTCCACTGGATGCCCTTTTCCTGTGCGGCCTCTTCTAATTCCCTTTTCGCTCCGACGAAATTAGTTCCGTTGTCGCTATATATTGTTTTCGGAGTTCCTCTTCTGGCTGCCATTCGTCGGAGTGCCATGATCATTGAGCTGGTGCTGAGAGAAGGTACCAGCTCTAAATGTACTGCTCTAGTTGTGAGACAGGTAAATAAGGCTCCCCAGCGCTTCTCGTTCCTTCTTCCGATGGTGACTTGCATCGGCCCGAAGTAGTCTACAGCTGTGCAGGAGAACGGAAATTGATGATGCTGCAATCTTTCACTCGGCAGATCTCCCGTTGGTGGTATCTCTGGTGAACTCTTCTTTGTCTTGCACCATTGACAGCTGTGTGCGACCGCTTTTAGAGTTGCTCTTAAACCCAAGATCCAGAACCTTTGACGAATTTCGTTCATTACTGTAGCGGTGTTTCCGTGAAGGAATTTCCTGTGATAGTGTTGTATTATTAGACGAGTTATCTTTTGTTTTCCGTCTAAAATGATAGGGTTCATTATTCTTCCGTTTTGATCGTGGAATTTCATTGTTCTGCTCCTTAATTTAATTATTCCGTCGTCTCCAATGTAAACGTCGATTTTCTTGAGTCGACTCGAATTTTCTAATGGCTTTTCTGACTTCAGTTTTCTTATGTCTGATGCAAAACTATCGTTCTGGCTTATTTTTATTAATATCTCTTCGGCCTTTTTTAGGTGTTCTGCTTCTATGGGTGAGTATAGGCGTTTATTTTCACTTCTGCTGGTCGACGGGATCGAGGTTTGTGCTTTTTTCTTCTGGATTTTTTGTGGTTTCCAGGACTCATCCTTCTGGCGTGCGGCGGTGGTGGTCGCTTTACGGCTCTTCTTTAGTAGGTGTGTAAAGGCGATCACTCTGGCTGTAGTGCGCAGCAGTCGCTCCCAGCTCGAGAACCTTTCTAGGTTTAGTAGAGTGTCTTCTGATTCCATTGTTGCCAACACCTTTTGCTTGCTTTTTTCTTCTGGCATAACAATTTCTGGTTTGAAGTCGTGGAATGGCCATTCTTCTTCTGGTCGGCGGAGAAATGACGGGCCTTTGAACCATCTGGCGTTGTGGTCGAATTCGATTGGGGTTCCCCTCGTGGCGTCGTCCGCTGGATTCTCCTTGGTTGGCACCCATCTCCAGTCTTCTGGCTTGGATCTTTCTTCGATCTCGGCGAGTCGGTTGGCCACAAAAGTTTTGAACTTCCTTGGTTCTGACTTTATCCACTGCAGTACTGTGCTGGAGTCGGTCCAGTAAACCTTCTTCGATATGTCGAGCTCTGATTCCTCTTCGATTGTGGCGGCTAGTCGGCTTCCGAGTAAGGCCGCTTGTAGCTCTAGCCTCGGAATTGACACAGGTTTCGTCGGCGTTACCCTTGCTTTGCCGGCGATCATGGAGACATGGACCTTTCCTCCGGGTTCTACTATTCTCCAGTAGACTACTGCTGCATAGGCTTCTTCACTCGCATCGGAGAACGTGTGTAGCTGACCTTTTCTGCCTTTGGGTGAGACGCATATCGGGATCTTCAGCCTTGTTAATGTTGAAACTTCTTCCAGGTATTTCATCCAGGCTTCTTTTTGATGTTCGTTGATAGGTTCATCCCAGTCTATTTTCTTTCGCCAAATGTCTTGGATTAGTTTCTTTCCTTGTATTAGAACTGTCCTGATCGAATGTGGACATTACTGCGCTTGTGACTTCTCTTTTTGTTGGAGTCCTTCTGCCGTCTTGCAGGTTTTCCGGTCTGTTGCGTAGCCCGACGTTGAAGGCTAATGTATCTTCTTTCACCAGCCATCTTAATCCCAGAGTCTTCTCTTCCTTGGTCAGTTGTAAGGAGTTTTCTTTCTCCATGTAGTGATTTCTCTTAATTGCTTTCACTGCTTCAGGATGAGTGTTCTTAAATTCCTCTGCGTTCTTGTTCATTACGTATATCGCTGTTGCAGGTGATGACGCTGCTCCGAAGATGATTGAAGACATTCTATACTCTTCAGGCTTGCCGGTTCTTCGGTTTCCGCGCCACAGGAACCTGAGACTGTCTCGGTCGTCTTCTCTGACTTTTACTCGGAGAAACATGTCTTGTATATCTGCCATGACGGCTACTGGTCCCTCTCTGAAACGCAGCAGTACTCCGAATAGTGATTGTAGCAAGTCTGGGCCCGAGAGCAAGGCGTCGTTGAGGCTCTTTCCTTCGTACTTGGCAGCTGCGTCGAACACTATTCTTAGCTTCTTCTTGACTGGGTGTACAACAGCGAAGTGGGGTAGGTAGAATGTCCTTCCTTTGTTAGAGGTTTCTGGAGCCTTCTTGGTATCCTTTTTCGATTAGACTCAGGATCTGCTCCTCGTAGTGCTTTCTTGCTTCTTGATCACGATCCAATTTTTTCTCGATGCTGACCAGGCTTCGAACAGCTTGATTGTAGTTGTTGGGCAGGCGTTCATCTTCTTTTTTCCACAGGAGACCCGTTTCATATTGACCGCTTGGCAGTTTCTTGGTAGTTTTCTCGAGGGTTTCTAATGCTCTTCTGTCGCTGTCGTTAGATGGTGAACGATTTTGGATCCCTAGAGACTCTAGTTGGAAGTGTTCTCGGAAGAGGTCTTCTATGTCTTCCTCGCCAGTGGTCGCTTTGCCATAATGAGTGAAGTGTACTGTGGCAGTTGTTCCTGATTCACATCCGTGTAACACCCACCCTAAGTTCGTGAGGGAAGCTACAGGATCTGATGGTTTGCCCTTCTTCAGTTTTCTTGTCACTATCAGTCCCCAATTGTCTTGGCCTATCAGTAGCTTGGGCCTCTCGGTGACGTAGAGGAGTTGATTTTCAATTGCCTTCAGGTGCTTACAGTTTCTCACGGTGTCCTTGTTTATGCATTGTTCAGACAGCTTCAGGTTGTCGATGGTCCTTGCTACGATAGTTCTCTTTTCTTTCCTATGAACCCCTTTTATTTTGAACTCGATCTTCTGTGAACTATCTTTTCTTAATACCTTTCCGCCGACGGTTTCGATCGTGAGTTTTTCTTTCTTTCCTTCGACTCCGATTTTATCAGCGATTGATGCGTCTAAGAGTGTGACCGTTGACCCTTCGTCTAGTAGTGCCAATACGCGAACTTGTCCCTTTGGGCCATAAAGGTTCACGGGGATCATCTTTAGGTAGGCCTTTTCTTCTCCTTTGGCGTTATGAATTGAGGCGACCTTTTCTTCTGAGGTGCTATTGGTGTCTTTTGCTTCTTTTTCTATCGACGCCGGTTGTTTGTCAGAATGTAAGATGGTATGATGCCATCTTTTGCACAGCTTGCAGACTGGTGCTTTACAGTTGATTCTTGAGTGTCTGAATCGAAGGCACTTGAAGCATATCTTTGCCTTCTTGGTCATATCCCATTTTTCATTCAGGTTGGCTTCTTTGAACCTTTTACATTCTAATGCGAAGTGTTCTTCCCCACAGAACGGACACGACTTCTTATATTTCTCTTTTGACGCTTCTTGAACCAAATGAACGGGTTTTCTTATTCCTCTTCTTTGTTCTGAGGACGCTTCGGGCGGGGCGAAGTCTCCGCACATGTCTGCTTCTGTTTCTAGGAACGCTTCGATAAGTAATAGCTCCTGAATTTCCTCATCTCTTCTGCTTCTGTGGTAGGCGAACCAACGGAACTTCATTGACGTCGGCATCTTGTCTACTATAACTCTCAGCGTTTCAGGTGAACTGAGATACTGTGGTTTCTTCAGGGCTTTGATTGTCTTGACTGCGTTCTTTACTTTGCTTGCAAATATGCATATGTCGCTCGGGTTTTCGCCGACTCTTGGGAGGTTCTTCATTTTTTCTAGTTCTGCTAATGCTAGTGCTCCAGGTCTTCCGAATCTTGCTTCCAGTCCTTGATTACTTCGCGTGGGTTTTCGGCGGTGAACAGCAGGCTTTGGACGGCTTCTCTAGCTCTTCCTTGGATTGCTATTCTAAGGCGCGCTAGGTTTTGATTACTACTGAAAGAAGTGGCCGTATCCTCGTATGATCTTTTGAAGGCTAACCATTCTTCGCAGGCCCCGTTGAAGTGAGGGAGTTCGAGGTGCTTCGGTGAAACGGTGTCACGTGATTTTTCTGATAGCTTTAGTATGACTGAAGCTAGTTCCTGGATGTCACTTTTCTTTTCTTCTGCCTCTATTGGTTTGTTGTTCTTATTATGCATGTCTCCGATATGGATGAACCAGCGTTCGACTTCTCGAGTTCGTTCGAACAGCTCTTCTCCGGCACCATCTTCCTCTTCTGATTCCGCGGTGAGAAGTTCTAATTCCGCTTGAGCAACTTTTGACCGCGCTTCTGCCAATTCTAGTTCCCTTAATGCCATTGTCATCTTTGCTTGCGCTTCTGCTCTCTTCCTATGCGACGAGCGAACGGAAAGCGTGTCTGGATCGCGGGTCGTCTTCTTAGGGTGAGGCTGCTGCAGAGTCTTCATTGCGACACTTCTTTCTTGAATCTGCGGCGTTGGATGACTTTCTTCTTGGTGAGGAACTGACGCTTCGACGGTGCGTGTCGGGGGGGGGGGTGGTATGGGTTACGTCCCCCCGGTGTTGATTCTTTTCCGGCAATGTTCTTGTTAAGAAGTACGGGTTGTCTGTGTACGCTGCTGGGCGATGCTCTTGTAAGCGTCGATCGATCTGAAGTCGACGTGTTAGTAGCCGTCGTTCACTCGGCGTATTCATGCTCCAATCCGTCGTACTGGTACCCGTAGTGGCGTTACTTTCACTCGTAGTCTTCGACTGCACTGATTTTGATCTTGTATTTGAAGGCATCTTCCTAGTTTTCCTTAAACCCGATCCGGCTTCTCGAAGGACCAATGTAATTGCTCGTATAAGGGAGCGTCGATAAAATAGAGCGGGTTTGCTGGCGGGATGTTAACTGGAGAGCATACAGTAGCAGTTAAATGAGCAATAAATAACACTTCTTGAGAGTTTCTTCTTATTTTATTTCTTGATTCCTTATTATTACATTGCCGGATTTGGAATATTTTACCACGAAAAAACGCCCCTTTTTTATAAGCGGCTGTAACCAATCATAATTAAGAAAAAATCGCACACGGCATTAGTGAATCTATTGACCAATTAGAGCACAGGATAACCCTTTCTAAGAGAGATTTACAATTTTCTTAATAAACGTGGTAAAACATACCTTACAACATTTATATTTATTCCTAACGATAGATACAACTTATTTCTATTATTCTAAACCTAAATTATTCAATAAACCTTTATTTTACACTTATAAAAAATAAAAATAGCTTCGCGGTCGCTTCACGGTTTAGCTCCTGAGTAGGATAGTATTTTTTGCCGAACATACAAGTAGCGCCGCCAAGAGGTAGGAATGTACAACACTTTTTCAGGAATAATGCTTAAGAATCTATACAATATTTTTTCATAAGATTTAAATCTTTCTCATAATGAAATGACATTATATAGTGATTAATTGACATATTAATTTTTCTTTTGAATTACTTTAAAGGAAGAAAAATTATATTAATCACCTATATGTTAATAGCTCTTAGAGTTATGATAAAAGAAATCTTACTAGAAAAATAAGCTTATACTTGCGTCTAATGTTCTAATCAGACCTATATAATATTAAATAGATTCGTATAAGTTACTTTAAGATAAGAATAGAAGTGTTTAATTTACTTTCCTGTTTTCAGCACTAATCAGTATTTACACTTAACTTTATTTTACGAATAGGAAACAATTAAGATTAAATACTATCACTTAGTTTTAAATCACTGATAAGGAGTAATTAAAATTAAATGTTCGAATTCACTTTGTCGTCGCTAACAGGTAGGCTGTGGGCACGTTTGTCACCCCTAATCTATAAAAACAAATGAGATGTTGTGTTCTCTTTCATGGCCACCACACGGGATATTTGGTTATTACCCATCTAATTTCCCCCACGGATATTTTTATATTTATCGCTTGGAATTCCCGGCTGTTCTTTTTATTAGAGGCAGGTACGGCTGGGTTTCATTTATCTATTGAGCTGGGTTTTTACGATAACCTTAGATCATAAAAACGATGATCTCATTGCACAATTTTTTTTCTTGTTACATTTAACGAAACACATCTGGTTGCGCGGAAAACCATTCGCGTTTTTTATTTTTGACGGTAGGAATTTGTCGAATCATTATTCCCTTCCGAAACAATATCATTCGTACCCTCCTATCGACACATCGGGGTGGTGGGGTGGGAGGGGAAAGAAGACGATTCTAGAACATCGCGTAATCATCGGACCCGAGGATATATAAGACACGCGCGACCGACGCGCGCTCTCTTCTCCCGCCGCAGTCGTCGTTGAACTACAACCTCCTCTTCCCGCGCGCTCGTTTGGAAACACCTCACTAGTGGAAACCGCTTTGGCCTGGAAGCAGTCGAGCTCCAGGAACCCGCCTCACCTCGTGTGAGATATCGTCGCGCACCGCCTCTCTCCGGAGGTTCCGGAAGTCGCCGCCATAGTGATCGACAGGAAGAAGAAACCCCGGTGAGTCAATACTCCTTAATTATACCTGCTTGCTAATAATTTAACCCGCTCCAATTTGTGTTTTTTTTCCTAGTCAAGCAGGATTCCTTTCATCGATTCGACAAGTAATAGTTTAGTTTAGGGAAGAGCGAGTGCATTGTACCGCATGCTATAGTAGTCGCTTCACATAAGCATAGAAGCAATCGCATATACAGTCCACTTTAGTTAATATCTCGCGTAATAGGTTTGAGGTTTGACCGGGGAACTAGATTTTCGGCAGCCTTAAACACGTGGCTCCACCATTTTATGGTCACTTCGGCAGGATCTGGATTGGTGTTTAGTGGTTATCCAACCATTTTCTGGTCGAATTATTAAATTAATTGTTTAGATAACGCACTCTAACTTATGGAATAGACTTAAATAGTGTTCGTTTAAATTAAAATTTTGATTTGTTACTCGCAAACAGAATTATTCATTTAATAGCGCTCGTATTTGGTTAAATTTAAAGCTTATTAAATAATTGAAACGGCGTGATAGCAACCGTTTGATACGCTTACCCCACAATTTTATAAAATTATTAGGTTTAGCAAACGACGCGTAGCCTTGACTGCATCGGGCGCTCGATCTGATTACGTAATACAGCACGCCGAGTATTCATCCTACGTCGTTTATGCGTGTGAGATTAATTGTGATTAATATAACTTTATTATAATAATTTAAAATGGCAGTTAGTGGAAGTGAAATCAAAATTAAAACGCTTTATGCCAAGAGGGACATACTCTTTTCGCGTGTGCAAAATATAAGTGATTATATAAAGAACATTCATATAGAGGCAGTACGGGAGGCCTTTTTAAATGAAATCGAAACGATTGATAATTTGCGGACAGATTACGAAAGAATATTAGACCAAATTAATCATTCGGAACTACAAACCGACCCGAAATACATAGTGAACTACCAACCGCTGCTGGCATTCGAAGATATGTTGTGTCGCGTGAAGAGAACCGCAAAATTGCTACAATCTCAAGGTGAAGCGAAGCCTGAAATGCAGGTACGCCCTCGTGACTCAATTAGGTTACCGCCAATAGATATTCCGGTATTCAATGGTGATATTAAGACGTGGCCCTTCTTCTTCAGTAGTTTTCAAAACAATATACACAACAACCCATCGTTATCGGACGCTGAAAAATTATATTACTTAATTAGCAAACTTAGTGGCAGAGCACAGTCGATCTGCTCGGGTTTTACACCTACAGCAAACAATTACGTATTAATATTTGAAACGCTTAAAACTAAATATGAAGATAGGAGAATGTTAGCTTCCGAATATTTGAACCAGATATTCGATCTTAAACCTATATCATCCGCGAACATCAACGGCTTAGAGCAGTTTCTCGATAAATTTGTGGCATCGGTGGCTGCACTTAAGAATTTGAAGTTTAATGACCTCATGGACGTGGTGTTTCTCCATATAGCATTGAAGAAACTAGACTCCGACACCGTGCGTGCGTTTGAAATGGAGCATCGTAGCTCGGAGATGCCTTCCTTTCATTCATTAGCATCGTTCGTGCGAGATCAAATAAAGGTGATGCAGCGCTCACCGAACGTTAAACAGGAGATTAAAAGGTGCGTCGACCGTAGACAGACTCAATCATCTAAAATAGCAGGGTCGTTAACTTACGTAACCGCTACGCCGACATCGCTCCAGCATACTTGTATAGTATGTAAAGATAAACACGGTAACTTATATAACTGTGCGACTTTTCGTAAATATTCACCAAGCGAACGTTATAAGTTAGTAAAGACAAACAACCTATGTTTGAACTGCTTAAGCGATAAGCATTTAGTTGCAAAATGCAATTCGAGTTCCGTATGTAGCAAGTGCGCCAGGAAACATCACACGCTATTACATTTTGAAAATAGCAACATAGCGGCGTCAAGTAAGGCGAATAAGGAATTCACCCCTACTAAGGTCAACGATTCTAGCGGTCGACCTGATGATGTCGCTCTGTGCTCATTGGCAAATATGGGAGCACAACCTCCTTCAACCGTGTTACTGGGTACGGCGCGTATTTTGGTTAGGGATTCGCGTGGAAACAAACAAAGCGTCCGTGCACTGCTGGACAGCGGAGCCCAAAATAGCTTTATAACACGACAATGTTGTCAGCGCTTAGGCTTAGTAATAAATAGGTCACTTTCATGTCCTGTAGTTAAAGGCATCGGAGGTACTAGTAAAGCGACACAGGGATATATAAATTTAAAATTTTATTCTCGGATAGATCGTAACGTTAACTTTGATATAAATGCACTAGTAGTAGATAGGGTCACTGAACGGTTGCCAACCGTTTCGGTTGACACCTCGGCAATGATTGAATTTAAAAATTTGACTCTAGCAGACGACACTTACGCCGTTCCTGGAAACATAGACATGCTCATTGGGGCATCGCTTTTCCCTCATCTTTTGTTAAACAATAAGGTCAGGGGCAACTCCTCGCATACCGCGCCTTACGCACTGGAAACCGTATTGGGCTATGTGATCCTTGGCTCCGCCCCCATCCTAGATAGTATTTCGGCAGCATCTTATTGTGGTATGGCTGTCGAACCGCTCGAGTCGTTAGTCCGCAAATTTTGGGAGATGGAGGAGGTGAACGTCCCACCCATAGCTAGTTCAGCTGACAGGATATGCGAGGAAATTTACGTCCGCACGACCGTTCGTGATCGCGACGGTAGATATAGTGTAGCGCTACCCTTTAAGGGAGATGTTTTATCTCTCGGCGATTCGCGTCAAATGGCGGAAAAACGTTTCTACAGCTTGGAGCGTAGGATGCTCGCTTCGCCCCAGTTAAAGGAAGCTTACGACGGCGTCATTAACGAATATATAAGAGAAGGTTACATATCACTTGTGGCTTCGAAATTAGATAACTACGAAGACACACCGTCGTATTTTATACCACACCACGGAGTCATTAGAGAGGACAAACTTACATCTAAATTACGTGTAGTGCTCGACGCTAGTGCTAAAACTAGCACTCACCTGTCGCTTAACGATATCCTCTATAGTGGGCAAAATTTACAGGGCAGCTTATTTGATATAATAGTCAATTTTCGTTTGTTTAGTATAGCACTATCCGCCGATATTCGCCAAATGTTTCTTTGCATAGGGGTCCGTGAATGCGACCGTAGATTCCAGCGCATTTTATATCGTTTCAACCCAAAGGAACCTCTAATGGTGTTTGAATTTAACCGCGTTTGTTTTGGTTTAAAGTCGAGCCCATTTCATGCGTTACGCACGGTGAGACAGCTCGCTCACGATGAAGGTCCCTCTTATCCTAAAGCTAAGAGGGCAATTGAGAGCGGATTATATATGGATGATTTTGTGTATTCGGTCGATAGCGTGGAGGAGGCCACCTAACCACCGCCGAGGTTATAAGGCTCATGAAATCGGGTCAATTCGATCTTGTGAAGTGGACTAGTAATTCGCGTCCGGTTTTAGATACAATCCCACTATCACACCGTCTTTCGGCGATAAAGGAATTCGACGATTCCGATACACACAAGGTGCTCGGTCTGTGTTGGTCACCAGAGTCCGACGTGTTTAGCCTTAAGGTAAATCCGCCCGTAGAGAAATGCACAAAGCGCACAATACTGTCATGCGTTGCTAGATTATGGGACGTCATGGGTTTCGTAGCTCCGGTGGTATTATACGCTAAGCTTTTGATTAAACAACTTTGGTTATTTGAATGCGATTGGGATGACTCGCCGCCTGACAGCATTGTTCGATTGTGGCAGCGCTTTAGAGAGGAACTTCCTTTACTAAGAGAAATTAAAATACCGCGTCATATAAATGTCGATAGAAATAGCAGCATAACGGTTGTTGGATTTGCAGACGCCAGCGAGAAGGCTTACGGGGGCGTTGTATATTTCCATGTCCAGAATAATGGTAGAAATTCGATTAGCCTCATTAGTTCTAAGTCGAGAGTCTCCCCCGTAAGGTTGTCTCTCTGGCGCGCTTAGAGCTTTGCGCAATATTAGTACTCACCAAGCTTATTACCACAGTTATCGGCGCATGTAGGGATAGAGTTCACATAGAAAGAATATTTGCCTTTTCCGACTCCACCGTCGCCTTATGTTGGGTTCATTCTTCACCCCACCGTTGGGATACGTTTGTCGCGAACCGAGTGGCCAAGATCCAAGACGAGTTAGAAACGCGGAACTTTTATCACGTGTCCGGTAAGGAAAACCCTGCCGATTGTCTATCCCGGGGACTCACCCCGATGCAAATAATGGACCACCCGCTTTGGTTCCATGGACCTTCTTGGGTTCACTTGGATCCCTCACAATGGCCAATAACCGATTTCGAACCTTCGTCAGTGTCACAACCGCCGGAAGAGAAGAGACACGCTCTAGTGGCGAACGTTTCGAGCGAGGTTTCTCCAATCATTGCTCTGGCGAACCGCTTGTCCTCTTGGTCGAAATTATTGCGTAGCGTAATTTACGTTTGTCGATTCGCGAAGCTTTTACCGCGACGTTCGTATGTCTTAGCATCCGATTACAACTATGCCGAGTCGCTAGTATTACGTGAACTTCAACGTGCACACTTCTCTGAAGAAATTACAAGATTACAATCGAATAGAGCTTGTAGTCGCGCCTTTCAACGCCTTAAGCCATTTTTACAGGATGGGATTGTAAGGGTAGGTGGACGCTTGTCCAACTCGCAGTTGAGTTTCGACCAACGGCACCCTATAGTTTTACCGCGTAAAGACCATATCATGAACTTATTAGTCGATTATCATCATAAATTGAACTCGCACGCTGGCCCCGATTTATTGATGTCGATCTTGCGCCAGAATTATTGGATTCTTTCTGCACGTAGTTTAATACGCAATCGGGTGCACAGATGTATAGCTTGCTTTCGGGCACGCCCCAAGCCGTCATTTCCGGAAATGGCGGAACTTAGATCTTGTAGAGTGATACAATCGGTAAAGCCCTTCACGCACACCGGGTCTGATTTTGCTGGTCCGTTTAAGGTCACGCTCACTCGCGGGCGTGGTATAAGATCCACAAAGGCTTACGTCTGCATTTTCGTATGTCTAACTACTCGAGCAGTGCATATAGAACTCGTTGGTGATCTAAGCACAGCAGGCTTTATGGGTGCATTTAAAAGATTTCTATCGCGCAGAGGCCCTGTAAGTAGATTATATTCGGATAACGGTACGAACTACGTCGGTGCAAAACGTATTCTATCGGAACTGCATGAGCTCTTAGCTAGCAAGTATTATAATTCGGAGTTCGCTCACATTCTAGCCGAGAACCGCATTGAATGGTCTCTGAACGTCCCAGCCGCGAGTCATTTTGGGGGCAATTGGGAGACTAATATTAAAAGTCTAAAGAGCCACTTATACCGAGTAATAGGAGATCAAATTTTGTCCTTCGAAGAGCTAAGTACGGTGCTCGCTCAAATTGAATGCGTAATGAATAGCCGCCCACTTTGTCGGACGTTATCTAGTGACCCCTCGGAACCGCTGGCTCTAACTCCAGCACATTTTTTGACTTTAACGCCTCTAAGGTATCTGCCCGCCGCGGATATGGATGAGAACAGACTTAACATTTCCACACGCCACAAATTATTAGATCGGTTAGTGCAATCGTTTTGGAAACGATGGAGGATGGAATACTTGCATACTTTGCAGTCTCGGCAAAAATGGAACACAGCGACAGAGCCTTTAGCTGTAGGAACCGTAGTTGTGCTCACTAAGGAGAATACGCCGCCTCTCCACTGGCCGTTAGGAATCGTCGAGGAGGTCTTTCCCGGTTCCGACGGAGTAATTAGGATAGCTCGCGTTAAGACCACGGTTGGGTCTTACCTACGTCCTGTTGTCCGTTTGTGCCCCTTGCCTCTTCCATAATTTAAATTAGCTTTTTGACTGAAATTGTAGTTTAATTTAGGTAATCTTAGCGTTAGTTAGTTATTTGTTAGTCGATCTTAGCTCTAGTTGTTTAGTTATTTTTTTTTGAAGGAAATCCTTCAAGGGCGGGGGAGATGGTTGCGCGGAAAACCATTCGCGTTTTTTATTTTTGACGGTAGGAATTTGTCGAATCATTATTCCCTTCCGAAACAATATCATTCGTACCCTCCTATCGACACATCGGGGTGGTGGGGTGGGAGGGGAAAGAAGACGATTCTAGAACATCGCGTAATCATCGGACCCGAGGATATATAAGACACGCGCGACCGACGCGCGCTCTCTTCTCCCGCCGCAGTCGTCGTTGAACTACAACCTCCTCTTCCCGCGCGCTCGTTTGGAAACACCTCACTAGTGGAAACCGCTTTGGCCTGGAAGCAGTCGAGCTCCAGGAACCCGCCTCACCTCGTGTGAGATATCGTCGCGCACCGCCTCTCTCCGGAGGTTCCGGAAGTCGCCGCCATAGTGATCGACAGGAAGAAGAAACCCCGGTGAGTCAATACTCCTTAATTATACCTGCTTGCTAATAATTTAACCCGCTCCAATTTGTGTTTTTTTCCTAGTCAAGCAGGATTCCTTTCATCGATTCGACAAGTAATAGTTTAGTTTAGGGAAGAGCGAGTGCATTGTACCGCATGCTATAGTAGTCGCTTCACATAAGCATAGAAGCAATCGCATATACAGTCCACTTTAGTTAATATCTCGCGTAATAGGTTTGAGGTTTGACCGGGGAACTAGATTTTCGGCAGCCTTAAACACGTGGCTCCACCAACATCTTTAATTCCTTACATCTTAATATTTTTTTATAGCATACGGATGACAAACGAGCACACAATCCACCTGATGGTAAGTGTTTGCTGTGACCCATAGACTTACATTTATCCTCGATTACGAATCAAAATGCAGATGCGTTGTCACCCGCGAGGACTAGGATATTCCATCCTAGTCCTCGCGGGTTTCCAGTAAAAAGGATCACCGGTTCTCAACACTCATCAAATGAAACACAGCAGCATTAAGTTGGTATTTTACTTTGGTATTTTCTGAGAGTGTGGTTCTTCCCCGGTCGAGCCGACCCATTCGTGCTACAACTATACTATTAATATAGCTGCAGCATAGCTCTACCACGTATAAATCGCTATCCATAATATATACGCTATCGATGTATAACGTAAATCTTATATGTGAAGAAATGTATTATCATACATTATATTTAACGATTTCTTATATTTACTCGAACACTACACATTGATTAAAACTACATTTACGGATTTTATCCCGTTTAATTTATTTGATTTTTAATTCCAGACGTTACGGGTGCATTCGAGCACCAGTCCTCCGTGACCATGACTTTAATACTCAAAGTTTAATTCACATCGATAGCGTAAAAGTAATGTTGGCAAGTGTCCTGATTTGCGCGGGATGTCCTTAATCCTTGATCCGGACGGTCCGAATTTTTACTAACCCTTTTGTTTGTATTTCATCGATCATTTTGACAAAATTGAATATATCTGTAAGCTGTTACATTAAAATACTTTCACTTTGACAATTTCATATTTTACCACCAAGTACGAATTAAATAGGCAACATCAAAGTTTTAAACTTTGCGCGTATTGTGTGGACATGACAAGATACAGATATCGATTCTTTTTTTTTTCTTACTGCCTGGTGCTTAGCACTGGTTTGTGCTACGCATCGATGTCGTTAATTCGACGGTCATTTATTATTTCATTCTATTACTAGTAATCACTACAGTATCTAACATGCTGCTGTCTGGATAAGTACATTTAGTAAAATGCAAAAGTCTTGTGGAAAAGTTCTTCCACTAGTCAATTTCTTCAATCGGTTGTAGGTACTGTTGTTCTCAATAAATAAAGTAACATTATACGTCCGATGCAAGGATTTTATATAGGCTATTAAGGTGTGAGGTGTTAAAACGTGTCCTTTTTATATACTAAGATGGATTTTTTTAAAGGCTTTTTGAAGTGCAGGAGTTGTGAGTTCATAAGATTTATTACTATTTTCAGAATAATATTATTCGGGGAATAGAGTGAATGGGGCACTACACTTTATTATGAAGAATCAGAATGTGTCAAAAAAGGCACGTATAGTAATTCATAATGCTGTGTTAATCCCTACTTTCATGTATGGTAGTGAAAGTTAAGTGTGGCAGAAGAAGCACGAAAGTAGAATAAATGCTGTAGAATGGTCTTTAAGGAGTATACTAAGGTTGAATCAAAATGACAGGGTAAGATATTGCGTGATAAGAGATAAATGTGGTACGCAAGATGATGTTGGGACCAGGATTAAGAAAGGAATACTTCGGTGGTTTGGTCATGTAGAAAGAATGAATGAGGAAAGAGTGACAAAGCAAATTTATATGGCAGATGTGAACGGCAGAATCGGGAAGGGACGCCCTAGAAGAAAGTTTATCGACCAAATTGGCAATATTTTGAAAATGGGCCACATTAGAAGTACCCTTAACCGACGAGCATGTATGAGTAGATATACGGATGTAAAGAAGGCGAAAGAGGAATGTCAGGATCGTGTCAAATGGAAGTCTGTAGTCTCTGCCTGCTATTTATGTTATGTTATGTAATATTATTCAGAAAGTTCAGAGTCTGCAACAATGTTTGAACGAAACATTGCGAATTATATTAATAAGACCAGTATAACTAATCTCTAAATCTAGCGACCACAATGGCTACAAAAAATCTGTTTTTAGAGTTCCGTAGTCAACTAGGTACCCTTATAGTTTCTCCATGTCTGTCTGTCCGTCTGTCCGTCCTCGCTTAATCTCTGTGACCGTTAGCACTAGAAAGCTGAAATTTGGTACCAATATGTGTATCAATCACGCCGACAAAGTGGTAAAATAAAAATTGGAAAAAAAATGTTTTATTAGGGTAGCCCCCCTTGGTATATGTAAAGTGGGAAGTGATTTTTTTTTAATTTCAACCCTAACGTGTGATATATTGTTGGAAAGGTATTTAAAAATGAATAGGGGTTTACTAAAATAATTTTTTGATAATCTCAATAATTTCGGAAATAATCGCTTCAAAAGTAAAAACAATGTGTCCCCCCCACCCTCTAACTTTTGAACCATAAGTTTAGAAAATATGAAAAAAATCTGAAAAGTAGAACTTTATAAGGACTTTCTAGGAAAATCATTTTGAATTTGGATGGAAACAACAGTACCCAATACCGGGAGCAGTTGCAGGAGCGCGGAGCGCTGCAGGAGCGCGAACACAATGGATACCCACCTTTAAACTCATAAGTGGGAACACTTATTGTGACGGACGGGAAACTACGGAACCCTACACTGAGCGTGGCCCTACACGCTCTTGGCCGGTTTTTTTTTGTAGATATTGTAACTGTTCCAATTTCAAAACCAAATTCCCGATTTTTGGGATGAACACATGGGAAAAGAATGAAGGCGCCATAACAAAATAAATAATAGCACGCGCAAAACAACACAAAAATGATACTTTGTTAAATTATATTATTTATTTAATTATTAACAATTTTATACGTTCATTTAACAGTAAGCAATTTATAATGAAAATATTTATCACTATAAAAGATATGTTAGACGGCTCCGTGGTGGAGTGGCTTAGCAATTAGTTTAACTCTAAGGGCCGTGAATTTGATTCCCGCAAGGGACAAAAATTTGTATTCCTACAAAAAATTGTTCCGGGTTTGGATGTTTGTCCTTGTGAAATTTATGTTCTTATCATCTCATGTTAACTGCCCCCACGATATACTTAGGAAACATTCTTAGTGTCGAGGTAACGTTATTATAAAATAGAAACAAAAAAGATATGGCCGTGGTAGCTCAAAGGCGAAGTGCTCACGGTAAACGCGAGCAAACCGGGTTCGATCTCTGTCGACACCAATGAATTTTAATTATCTTTACATTATGAAACAGAAAAATGTATGTCAAACGATATTTTTTTATATAATACATATTTTTCAATTCGAACATATAGTTGAACTTGACGTTGTGACATTCATTAGTCTACTCAATAGAGTAAAAAAGAAAAGCCGACTTCAATTTACTAAAAGAATAAAATAATTTATACATATTAGCTTCCGATGTCGAGGCTAGATCGGATATTAATTCTTATATACACTATGTCTTAGCTACGATCTCATAAGTTATTATATGAAAATTAAATCCACTCGAATGTCGGGGTCATTTTGGCCAATATGGCGCATCTGTCGAGTACTTTCCGAAGTACTAAGTAAGTATATAACAAGTATACTAAGTACATATATATACAGGTTGTTAGTGTAAACACCGTTGTCTTTGAAACCAGTGGTTTGGTTTCACTTATAGAACGTAAATTCAATGAAATTAAAAAAAAAACGCTATTTTCTTTCATAAAATTTAAAAACTTTCTGTCCGACACCGTCCGTAAATTCATGGACACCCTATGCACCCGAGTGACGTAATCACTGTAAAGACCATCGCCCGCGCACGATAGGTACACATAACCTGCGATGTAACTTTTCCTTCATACTTTCATCCCGGCTTAGGACAAGCAAAAATTGAGGAATTAAGGAAAATTTGAGATTTTATTAAAAAATGTTATTTTTCATTGAATTTACGTTCTATAAGTGAAACCAAATCACTGGTTTCAAGGAGAACGGTGTTAACACTAACAAGTAAGTATACTAAAATCATATATCAATGGAAACGTCTTGCGCATATTTGCATATAGGCTTTTAAATCACAAAACATCTTTATTTTGTCCCGACGAAATCCCAACTACTTAAATCTTAAAACTAAAATAGTACTAAAATAACCGTAGGAGAACTCTTTCTTGTTAATTTTCTATGAAAGTACTAATCATTGTCAGATAAATCAGACTCTTCAGAAATTGCTTATTCAAGTGAACGGTCAACAGTTCTGTCATCTATATAACCAAAGACTGAAACCAGGCATGGTACTCTTCAGGTTTAATACCTTTTTCGCATAGATTTAATAAAATCTTTCTTTTTGGCTACAGTTATGGGCAAAGGTTTGTTGTACAGCTGTTGTAAAGAAGGAAATATGAACTCACAGCTAGTCGAAAACGTCGCAGGTACCGATTTACGCCTTGTCGCATAGCCATGACTTTCCGATACAGAAGTTATAGATGTATTTGCTTGCGCTCCTGAGCAAGTGACGTTCATTGAATGAAATTAGTTGACAGGACATAGTTGTAGTATATGTTTCGATCACCTTTTATGTATTTCATCCTTTTTTTCTTAAGTTATTGCATTCTCTGAACTTCCGTGTTTGTTGTATTGTTCGAAATGGTAGTGTTCTCTGTTTGAGATATTTGAATTCAAAATACGTGAAATGTTTTACGTTGTATTCGTTTTTCTTTACATTCTTGGTGCGCTTTTTATTTATGTCTTTTGATCGGACATCTTTGGATATGTTGATTTGTTCGATAAACCATACACGTGACGATGTATTTTCGCAGATTCAATTGAGCTATGCATTGAGCCGGCCTTCATGTCAGAATAGCCAGACTCCAAAAACTTGTGTTCAATAATCAGTAATTGTTTGCTCTGATTGATAACCCACAAGAGTAAAGCGGCTACGAATTGATTTCGGTTTTGTCCACCGCATGTATCGGAGGACAAACTAGAGGTTAGTTTGTTCTTACGTTTTATGGAATGCAGTTTGTTCAATAATGGTCTAGAATAGTGCCAACTCTCGAGCTACATTTTTGCCGTGTAGGTACTTCCGTCAATACGAAACAATATGCTTCGTTTGGTAGCGCGCTTCCATATTATAAGGTTAAGTTATAAACAGTCAATTTTCTGGTAATAGAGAAGGACAACGTCAGTGATCGGAATTTGTAAAATAGCTTGAAGATCAAATGTTACTGATAAAATGTTTAGTTCTTTTTCTGCTCTCTTCTTATACTTTACTTACTATTGACCTTTTTAGTATTGCATGCTTGTTTCCTTTCTATGTGATCTTAATAGCTTTGTACTAAGTTTGCTTTTTCATTTGCGTTTGCACGATTGTATTTAGAGCAGACAAGACATTGATCTTTCTTGGGAACGAAAATGATCAAGTTAAACTCCTTATAAATCATCTTCTGTAAGTTATTTCTGACACTGGTTTTGTATTACGTTTGTCGAATTGATTAACATACAAATAATCACGGAGCAAATTTATATTTGCTCCGTGCAAATAATACATCTTAGCTAAGGAAAGTCTAACACTTAAGTATTAGCGTTTCGATTGCTTCCTAGTGTAGTGACTTTCCATTGTCGGGAAAGAAGCTTTATGGCTTTGGATTTTTTCAAGTGGTGTTATATTTGGGGTTTCTTTACGTCCACGAGGATCTCTATCTTCTAAATAACAGCCAAATTGATCTATTCGCTTTATAACATTATTCACACTAAAAGGCGAAATACTCAAAGTACTGCAAAAAATCTAGAACAAATATACATTTGTTGTCCTTTAAATACAAAAAAAAACACTTTTTGGTTAAAGAATGTTCTACTGTCCTTTTCCGGGCATTTGAAAGTCTTTTCGTTCTACGAAATCAAGACCCCAGTATAATCTGCATAAAGTTTGTCTTACACTTTCAGTAAAATTATTAGAACATTTAGAACAGTCAACGGTTGTAGGAACTTTCGGGTTTCTGAACTTTTTACTAGTAACGTAATATGTTACGCCTTCCGCTCTTCGTTGTTTTGCGACGTTAATTTTCTAAGACCCGGGTCCAGTTGACACCAGCGTGATTGCGGTTTGCAGCTACAATATAATAATAATAATAATAATAATAATAAAACCATTTAATCAACTCAACAAACAACACTTGCAAAAAATAAACAATCAACATGTACATATGTAGAAAACAACAAGTATAATTAATATTAGCGAAAAATAAAAAAAAAAGAAGAAAAACTATGTACAGGAAATGTGAGCGTTTCAATGCTGAGTCGATAGGGTCAGCTGCTCAGCATAAGCTGACACCCCCATTCTACGTTCCAGCTACGTTCAAATATATCAAACATCACAAGTTCCGTTGTTTGACGAGATTCAGGCTTGTTGCCGAATAGCGTCTGTATAAATTTGGTCATTATCATAGAAATCGACTCCAAAATCCAAAGACTGATTCTATATCAGATTCGACACTTCGCTCACATTGTTTAATCTCTGCAAATATAAATAAAACGATTAGAGTTGAACCATACCACTTCTTACGAGTATTATGTAGAACTCTTACCTATTGTTACGAGCTTAGGGTTCGTGACAATAAAAACAACCGATTTAATTACCAAAATTGACACTTTAATTACTGAACACCAATTAAAACTTAAATCACACTAATAATTAATCACACTTAACACTTTAGTTCACTTTATTTCACTCCGAAAGCTTCGCTCGTATCGCCAATTCAATACTGCCCCGGAGGCGGGCTTAAACGCCATTATATACGCCTTTTTCACCGATACATCCAGAATATTCCAGCAAATACCAGCTCCCGATCGACCAGGTGCAGAAAGTTCGAGTGTGGAGCTTTCCAGAAAGCTTAGTTCTTCTATTCGATACTAGATGGTGCTGTTGATGGAAAGTTCAGGAATGGCATTTTCTAGAAAGTCCTCCTCGCCTTGTTCCCCAACACTAGATGGCGCTAGTGCCAGGTACCAGACAACGTATACGCGCAACACTATTTTCTTACTTATAATTTCAACAGGATTGTTTAAAGGTTGTTGTATAAAAGAATCTTAGGCTCGAGATAAATGATAGTCATCTTCATCTGATATATGCACCCCGAGATCTCCAGTTCCTGTGATAAAAATAATAATAATTGTGTTTCACTTAGAACAACTTTCGTCACAATACTTATACTATAATTTTATAATCAAGCAATCAAAAGTTTTGTAGTGGAACCATAAACTCCAAACTTTATAACACTACTTACCGTTTGGTTTTTTTAAATTTAGGATAGGGAGACAAACGAGTACATAGTCCACCAGATGGTAAGTGGTTGCTGCGGCCCGTAGACATCTACATCTATCTTCAATTACAAATCAAAATGCTGATGCGTTGTCGCCCGTGAGGACTAAGATGGAATGCCTCGTTTCTAGTGAAAAGGGTCTCCGGTTCTCTACACTCACCATACGAAACACAGCAGCATTTAGCTACTATTTTACGCTGGTATTCTGTGCGAGCGTGGTCCTTCCCAGGTCGAGTCGACTCATCTATGCTACTAATATAACTGCAGCATGGCTCTACCACTTATACTTAAATTGGTAATTCAATTCTTTCATTTTCTGAAGGCACAGAATCTTTCGGAGAGACCATTTTATTCTAAAAAAAAACCACAAACTTTAACAAAAACTGCTTTCAATATCAGACATTGCATTTGCACTGCACCAGCCACCACTACTCAACTTAATTCGCGCGAATGCAAACCAACTAAATGACAGGACCCATGTTAACGACGAATGAGATCGCGAGCGCCGTGTGCGAGCAAGAAAGACTACTCCTGCCGGTCACAGCTTTTAGCGGAGTAACAATTCAAGCGATAAGCACGATAGAAGGCACGCAATAACAAGTGCAGATAATTTAGTACGTAGTGTTTGCGTGAAATTATAAGGTTAAAAACATTTAAATGATAATCAGTTTCAATTGTATTCAAGTTATAAATATTAGTCTTAATATTGTCTGGTAAAAATGACTTAAGTGGGATAACAAACTTTAGCTGCATAAATTCACAGAACTGCCTTAAGGTCTCAGTAAAACCAACTAAAACTATATACATTGTTTTAGTTGTAATCAATGGAGATGTTTATTCGTAAATTTCTACAGCAAAAATAAATTACAAAACGAAACGCGGTTTTACTCGGATGATATTTAAAAAAGTTTACATTACAATAGCTTGCTTTTGCAAATAATTGCATTTTAATAGAACGATTTCTTATATTTACGTGAACACTATACATTTTTATATTACTAATTTTTACGGATTGTATCTCGTATATAAACTTTTTATATACCCGACGTTTTGATTTCGAGCACTTTACGGCACCCGTGGTCACGGAGGGGACTCAGATATTCAACGTCCAGATGTCATAGTTACGGCCTGGCCACGGGGATCGGCGCGGCGGCGCGAACGGCGAAGCGACAGGCGGGGCGAAAATTCGCGCTGCGCGATTTGAGGGCCACGGGAAGTCACGTTTGCCGCCGCGACCAGATAGGCCGAGAGTGAAATGTCTTTATCAAAGTCATCTCGATATTGCTTAGAAAGTAATTGTTCTTTGATTCAAGACATAATATTTGGATGAGATTGCGAGTACTTGATTTGAATAGGAATCTGGTTATAGATGGAGAATTCCCCAACAAATAGAATGCATCTAGAAAAAAATTTCGAGTAAATACCAGAATGAGTGTGAAACCTGCGATTATATTCTTTTTAATATTCAACCAGAATTGGAGATAAAAGTCAATGCGGATAGAATTTTATTATATCCGCATTGACTTTTATCTCGTTATAAGTTGTTTTTGTCGGCCCGGCATTTTTCGCGGCGAAAACAACTAAAATATTTTGTTCCTATACTATTCGCCGCGTCTGCCGCCGCGACTGCCGCCCGACCCCGTGGCTTGCACCGTACTGATTCATACATTTGTTTCAATCGCCCGCCACGCCGCCAATCGCCCGCGCGATTCGCCCGCTATATTTCGCCGGTCGCGTCGCCACTCGCCGCTACGCGTGGCATGCTTCATACATTTCTATACATTTGTTTTAGTCGCTAGACGCCTCGCCGTTCGCGCCGCGCGAATTTTCGCTACGGCGAATGTCCCGTGGCCAGGTTGTTAAGAGCCTATACTTACTACCTCAGCTCAAATTCTAATTTCGCCCCCATTTCCCCGCGCGTCGTATGCTATGTACCGACATGTTTGTAATCACTAATACTGTAAGTGGAAAGGTCATAGACACTTATTTTATTAGATTTATCATATTTATAGGTACATGTTTCTTTACGCCAATCCAGTCACTTCTTATTTTTATTACGGTTATTTCCCATTTTAATTTTACGTCGTCCTGTTGCGTAATGTGTATTTTGATTGTAAGCGACACAGCTTTCCCGTTTGAAAGCCGAAGCGAGAGCGAAAATAAGCGGGGTTAACGGGCGGCAGGGAACAAGCTTCGGCACACCAAGTTTAGGTAATTTCTTTTTACAGTGAAAATAGTGGTAATTTAAAAAAAGTCAAAAACATAAGGTCTAAGTTAGTTCAGTTAGTATGCAAAGTTTCACGATCTAATTTAAAGTATTTGGTGAATACTAGCGGTTTATTGTTCAGTTTGGAGGTAATTTTGGATTTATTTCTATCGAGAAAATTTTACGGAATTGTGTTTTCGTCTAACATACTACTTAAAATTAATCCTCTCAACTTTACCATATATTTATTTCAAAATTAATGCTGCAATATTTTCGTCATAACGGGTGATCTTGCTAAGCCATTTGAGGTAGTATAGGCCCCCGCGGTTACCACAGATTCACCATAATATATACCATAGATTAAAATTAATATTTTAATCTATGGTAACCGCGGTTTATTATTAAATTATGAGTTTTTGGCGGGAACTTGGCTGACGACGGACTGGCGCTCCTGTTTTGTCGCTTGAATAATGGTTTGAAGTAGATTTTAATTCGTAAAAGTGATGCGAATTTGTGAATTAAGTATCCGTGCGTGTGAACTATTAGAGAAAACGACGAAACAAGTGCTTTGATGTTGATATAAAGTAAAGTAAAGTAAAGTAAAGTTACAGCCTATATACGTCCCACTGCTGGGCTCAGGCCTCCTCTCATTTCTGAGAGGGTTTAGGGCAAGGAAGTGTCCGCCGCGCTGCCCAAATGCGTGTTGACGAACTTCACATGTCTTCGAAATATTTTTTTTTCTTATTCCTCAGATATGCAGGTTTCCTCACGATGTTTTCCTTCACCGCCGAGCACGTGGTAAATCAGCACTTAAAATTGCAATTAACAATTTCATTGGTGCCGGCGGGGATCGAACTCGGGTTACTCGCGTTCTGTTATATTTACAGCGAGCGTTAACCACTGAGCTACCACGGCTATTGATGTTGATATAAACCTCAAGTTAATTTGATCGCTTGGACACCTTATGAAATTGAGTGGCTGTCGTCATCAACAGTCCGCTGGGTCAGAATCTCCCAAAAATTTCGCAATGTGATTGATTATGTGATGCATCAGCATATTGTGAAGAAAAAATATATATACTGAAGATTCTGAATGAAATGATAGGCTCAGAAGAGCTAGTACAAAGAGCCGTAAAGTCAGTTAAATAAAAAAAATATTTTTGTTCCGATCTACGCAGTATGAACTGTATTAAAATTCATCAAGGCGTTTGGGCTACATAGCGTGCCAAAGAAATAGACCCTACATACATTCATGATCTTCAAAAACGTCACTCTTCCTCTATGGTACTCAGGTGAAAAAAAATTAAACGTTGCTTAATGAAGGCATCCTGGCCACCAGGGCGGCGCCACTTGACAATGAAGTGAAATATTTGACAGATTTCAAAGAGAGGAAGATAATTTCTTAGGAAAATGTAAAGGTTAATGTTTCTGTAATAAACAATACAGTACCCTTTATTGTACATTAAGAAAACAAAAGTAACGTAACAAGAAACAAACAGAGAGAAAAATAATATTCGGTCTTGTTGCTATGCAGCAATTTCTTCCAATCTAAATAGTACGCCATTTTGACAGTTGATATTATAGTAAATATTTTAGTCGATTTTAGTATGGTGTAGTGTAGTTAGTTCTTTTTAAGTAGATTTTTTGAAATATTCGTAATTATTGCCAAAGCTTGTTTACTATTTCTTTTCTTAATATATTAGTTACAGTATACGACTTTGTGTTTTTGTCTCTGTCATCCTCCCAGTTTTAGTTTTATATGGCAGCAAAGCTTAAGCAAAGCTTAAAAAATAAAAGTAAATGAATAAACATGCCGAAATTTACGTAATTGACTTATTATTAGTTATATTTTATATTAATTAAATCAGAAATGAATAAAGCAACCTATAGATATATAACAAAATGTAGGAAATTTGAAAAAAGAGTTAAAAAGTGAACATTTTTAAAGATAAACCACTGAGACATTGTTTCGTGTATTTGTATAGTAATTTAGAAACTGAACTTTTCCTTAAAACTAATTTCTCAATTAACTGATAGTGTATAACAAAAACTTCACCTCAGTCACAGTTAGCGACATCTGGCGAGTGAAAGGTTATTATTTTACTTGTTTATTTTTTTAATTTTTAACAATCATGTTTAAAAACAAAGTGGGGCGAAAACACCTGGAGATACTTTCCGTCGTGGTCGATCAGCTGGTGATCTTCTGGTCCACCTGGCTCATAGATGGGCGGCGGTAGTAGAGTTCACGGGGGAAGCATTGGCCGATAGCTTGGACATTGCGAAGGCCTTCGATCGGGTTTGGCACAAAGCGCTTCTTTCGAAGCTCCCTTCCTATGGGCTTCCCGAGAAATTGTGCAATTGGATCACCAGCTTTCTTGCAGCTTGGAGCACCAAGATCGTTGTAAATGGTGCAAGCTCCGATCACAAGCCTATAAATGCTGGTGTTCCACAAGGCTGCGTGCTATCACCAACGCTATTTATTCTGCATATTAATGACATGTTGCAAACCTGTAACATTCATTGCTATGCAAATGACAGCACTGGTGACGCTCTGTACACCGGCCGTGCCTAAATTTCACGGGAAAGTGTCTTCGAGTCTTTGCTGAACAAATTCTCGGATTGAGGGCAACTAAATCTAGTCCAGTTTAACCCTCAGAAGACACAAGTTCGCACGTTGACCGCTAAAAGAACCCCTTTGTTATATCTCCTCAGTTTGAACGCACTCCCCTTGTTGCCTCAGCCAGTTTCGGAATCCTCGGCGTCGACATATCGAGTGACGTGCAATTTCGTGGTCACTTGGAAGAGAAGGCCAAATTGGCCTCTAAAAAGCTTGGTGCGCTCAGCAGAGCGCACCAAGCCCCGCAACTTTACAAGGCGCAGGTTTGGCTGCACATGGAATACTGTTCCCATCTCTGGGCTGGGGCTCCCCAGTATCAGCTCCTTCCTCTTGACCGCATCCAGCGCAGAGCGGCTCGAATCATCGACAACCGAATGCTTTCCGATCGGCTTGCTTCACTGGCGCTGCGTAGAGATGTTGCATCTCTTTGCGTATTTATCGCATCTATCACGGGGAGTGCTCTGAGGAATTATACGGATTAATCCCAGCCGCCAAATTTCATAAACGCAATACTCGGCAAACCTCCAAATACCATCCACAGAATCTGGATGCCAGGCGGTCCAACACTGTACGTTTCACTAGGAGTTTTCTTCCGCGTACGACCTCTCTGTGGAATAATTTACCATCGGCGATTTTTTCGGACCGATACGACCTGGGGACCTTCAAGAAAAGAGCTTACTCCTCTCTAAAGGGCCGGCAACGCACCTGCAATTTCCCTGATGTTGCGGTTCTTCATGGGCTTCGGTAGTCACTTAACATCTGGTGAACCGTATGCTCGTTTGCCCCCTCTTCTATAAAAAAAACCACAAAACCATAGGGTTGTTATGATTTATACCTAGAGGACGCTACATAAGCATTAGGCAGTATCCAGTAGCTCTAGAGTCAGCGCTTTTGGTTGCATGAGCTATCAGGCAGAGCTCATGGGAGCGGCCTGAGATCCTTTTAACATCGACTTCTGTCAAGACGTATTAATTAAATAATTATAATTATAATTGTAATTAGAAATAAAATAGATTTTAAATAGTATTTAAAAATAATTTTAAGTTCCCGTAATCTTGATTAAATATTTAATAGCAAAAGAAAATAATACCATTTGAAAGATATTCAGTTAATTAGTAGCTAATTATCGTGACCGTAAGTACCTTGTATGTATTTCGTAATGTGTTTTGAAAGGTAATGTGTATTTCGTTGCACAGTAGATAAATTCTATTTTAATGCACCTAAAGGCAGGCTGAATGCTAATTAACATAAAAATTCGGAACAGCAAATTAAAAAATGTTAATTATTGCTCTCGTAATTTTTAATTAAATGTAATATAAGCATTGAATGGGTGATCACAATCAGAACGTTAATTCAAAAGCAAAGCCGTCGCTACTGGTTTGGAAAACTATTTATTGATCAAAAAATTGCGTCGCTACATTGCATCGTTTGTTAGGGTTCCGTAGTCAACTAGGAACCCTTATAGTTTCGCCATGTCTGTCTGTCCGTCTGTCCGTCCTCGTAGCACTAGAAAGCTGAAATTTGGTACCATTATGTGTATCAATCACGCCGACAAAGTGGTAAAATAAAAATTAGAAAAATTTTTTTATTAGGGTAGCCTCCCTATATGTAAAGTGGGAAGTGATTTTTTTTTTAATTTCAAACCTAACGTGTGATATATTGTTGGAAAGGTTTTTAAAAATGAATAGGGGTGTACTAAAATCATTTTTTGATAGTGTCAATAATTTCGGAAATAATCTCTCCAAAAGTAAAAAAACAATGTGTCCCCCCCCCCCCCTCTAACTTTTGAACCATAAGTTTAGAAAATATGAAAAAAATCTGAAAAGTAGAACTTTATAAGGACTTTCTAGGAAAATCATTTTGAACTTGGATGGAAACAACAGTACCCACTACCGGGAGCAGTTGCAGGAGCGCGGAGCGCTGCTGGAGCGCGAACATAATGGATACCCACCTTTAAACTCATAAGTGGGAACACTTATTGTGACGGACGGGAAACTACGGGACCCTACACTGGAGCGTGGCCCGACACGCTCTTGGCCGTTTTTTTTACATGTTATATTTACATATGACAAAAAGACCAAATAATGGTGCCAACAAATCTACATTATCTAACCATGTTATTTAAATGGTGAGACAATATAGTCGGGCAATAATTTTAATGCAAAACCCGTTCTTTAGCAATTATTTGAGTAAGCAGAAAACATAAATCGATGCATTTTAACGTGTTTTTGCATTCATTCGAATCATAGTTCACAGCAGAAGTATGGAGGCGAAGGGTACAGACAACGCCGGCTTAGACCATACCGGGGCCCTTTATTCTTTACACAAGAATTTGGGGCCCTGTTGGAAAATAAAAAAAGTGAATGACAAAAACATTTTTCTGCTGTGATCTTATATTTATTATAGTTAATTGGTAAAAATCGAATAATTTGTCATTAATGAGGGCATGCACGACTTTTACTGCCACCAGGGCGGCACCAATTTACAATGAGCTAAAATCTTTGACAGATTTCATAGCGGGGACGATAATTTCAATGTAAATGTAACGTAAACTTCAATGAAAACGAAATTGTAAACTTTAATGTTTCTTTCAGTATCATTAGTTATATTTTATATTAATTAGATTAGAAACGAATAAATCAAACCATAAATATAACTAAAAGTGGAAAAAATTAAATAAATAGTGATAAATTGCAAAAGGCAATTCACTGTTGGCCGTATGAGGGCGCTCAAAGTCGCTCAGCGAGCTATAGAGAGGGCTATGCTCGGGATTTCTCTGCGTGATAAACTTAGAAATGAGGATATCCGCAGTAGAACCAGAGTGACCGACATAGCCCAACGGATTAGCTAGCTGAAGTGGCAATGGGCCGGCCATATAGCTCGAAGAACCGACAACCGTTGGAGAAAAAAAGGTTCTCGAGTGGCAGCCTCGTATCGGTAGGCGAAGTGTAGGACGACCCCCCACTAGATGGAGTGACGACCTGGTAAGACATGTAGGAAGTCGATGGATGCAGGTGGCTCAGGACCGTGCTTTGTGGCGTTACTTTGGGGAAGCCTATGTTCAGCAGTGGACTTGTGAAGGGCTGTAATAATGATGATGAGGTAAGTGCAAAAAATTAAAAGCACTGCACTGACGGTATTCTAGACAATGATAAAATATTATGTAGAACAATATGTCGGCCTTTTATCACAGGGGCCCTTGGGCACGGGACCCGTGTGCCATTGTGCTAAAGAGGCGTAGAGGTACCTCTACCCTCCATTTATGCTGAACCTATGCCTCTCGCATAGATTGTCTTAAAGGACAGAAACAGAAACAGTATCTTTTTTATTCAATATAGATTATAAATAATACTAATTGAAAGTCATTCTTTTATTTCATTTACAACTGGTGTTTCGGGAAAAAAATCCGTGCTGGGAATAACCAGCAAGAAACCCAGCGGGACAAATTAAAATAAATCACGTTGTTGTGTTTTACACAGCTAACAACACAAAACAAATTAGAAATAATTAGGTAGCGATGACTTCATTCCCAGGGGTTATTATCATCCATAAATTCTTTAATATAGTACGTGAGGATAAAATGGTCATCCAGATAAAACGGTCATCCAGATAACATGGCCACTTTCTTATAACTCGAAAGCTATAGCCTTATTTGCATAGATGCCTCTGCAATACGATAGCTCTATAAATCAAATAATAAAGCTGGCTTTCCACTATGGGATATAATATGTATTATATCCCGAAATGTAAATTATATCTCGCGATTGCCCTTCACACTGTGAGATATATCTTTTAACCAGTGTGCGTTCGTCATTGGACGATCTAAGGACGTAGCAGAGGCGCGGAAGGGTGTGCGGAGTACAGGAGGTGAAATATAATATGAAAATATCGCTCGGTCGACATTGAGGTATTACGTTAGGTTATAGTTCATAAAAGATAGCTTGATCTCTGCGACAGCTGTCAGTAAAAATCACGCCTATGAAGTCCTGAATTTCTTAGTGCACTAATTAGGTCGGCATGCCCATAAAGTATGACATTGACAGATACTGTCTGTACTGCTAAGAAATTCAGGACTTCATCTGATTTTTACTGACAGCTGTCGCAGAGATCAAGCTATCTTTTATGTACTATATTAATATAGTTCGTTGTCGGTCGATCGAAAAAAAAAGTCGCTTCCGGACCGCGCTCGCAGCCGGTTACGTCCGTCGGTCGTCGGCTTCCGCCCGGTTGGGAGAAGTACAGCGCGTCGCTTCGCAGTGGGTGCACGTGCTGTGGGGCCAACTCGGCTTGCCTCGAGCCTCGAGGACTCTCCTGACCCCTCTCGGGACGTTACATACCCAACGCTGCGTTTAATCTACCATGTTGGGAAGCGAACTCCGAAGGCCCGGCGTGCTGCTAGGAGAGCGCGCGCCTGTTGGTGACTTCGGCTCCGCGTAGAGATGCGTCTCCGCGGGACCAGGAGGTCGCTGACCCTTCGGCAGATCCCTTCCCAGAACCTACTTAGCGGCGCGCAATACGCCAAAGCAGATTGTCTACAATGTCGTTCAATGTACGGCTCCCAGGACCGGCCCATAGAAATGGGCTGTGAGGATTACCTGGGTAATGGGGAACACCCCGAGGCCCGAAACCTGCGGAGGATGAATAATAGTAGTCCCTCGTAGACGACAAACACTGATCGAAAAAATATTTATAGTTTGGTATGTAATATATATTATATCTCAGTGGAAACCGTTCAATTTAAAAGTACGATGAGCGATATTAATTTATATCTCGAGATGTAATGTAAATTATACTATATCCCATAATGGAAAGTGGGCTTAAAGGGTCAGAAAGGCGTGGCTTTCTCGACGCCATTTTGACAGTTGACATTATAGTTAATATTTTAGTCGATTGTAGTACTGTGTAGTGTCGTTAGTTTTTTTTTAGGTTGAGTTTTCGAAGTTTTCATAATTATTGTTAAAATTTGTATGCTATTTTTTCTTAATATAGTTATAGTATACGACTTATTTATTGTAATTGTATTTTGTCTCTTTTTGTATTTTTGGACGAATGTTTGCTATAGCTGCCACGCATAGCAGGCGGGCCTATCCCCTATTTCATTTTCATTCTATCGCGTCTAACGACACCCACGAGATAGTAATATGGTTTAGGGAGTTTTCTTACGCCATCACTACCCGTCACCCTCTTAATAAATATCAAAATAAAAGAACCAAGGTTATTCTGCCTTAAATAAATTACAAATCAAAAGATCGGTTAGATTAGGTTCATCTGCGTTTTTAACATTTGATCATCGCAACCTCGGATGACCGTAAGATGTCTCGTTAATAATTATTTAGCGAATTATCGGAAACCTGACTGACCGGTCGACGTATGTGAGTCGGAAAAACCACAGTACTAGTTACGTCAACATTCACATGACTATTAAAATAAATGTCGATAAAAGTTTTAACTGAAATATTTTTTACATACAACTTTATATAATATTAACATTGCGAGAATAATAATAATAATAATGTCCTCCAGACCGAATTGCCATACTCAACGTAGAATAGCCATCGGCGCAGGACAGGATTATAGTGCCCAAGTGTATGCGCAAGCCCAGATACACTCTCTATTCCCCCACTCTCATAATTCAAGAATGAGACACCGCCAACTTTCTGACTCCGGGATTAGCTGACTTTCTGAGAATTTCTTGCGTGTAATTGATTTTTTGGCCCGACTCGAGATTCGAACCCAGGATCTCATGATCAGCAGTCGCACTACTACAACCACTAGACTAGCGAGGCAGTCGCTAAATAATTAAACATCCAATATTGCGAGAATATTGGATGTTTAATTATTTAGTAGTAATGTATTTTTTGAAGTGGAATTCTTAAAAATTAATACAATGAATTTTTATAAAATTTAAAAATCTCTAAGACATATGATACAGGTACTGTTTTCCTTAACGGCAGATTGAAAAAAAATTGGAAAATCTAAAAGGGCACGCCTCATGATCTCATTTGATTATATAAAAAGAAAAATATCTCTTTTTGCATATTTGAGACGAAAGAAGAGATCCATGAGAATATTTTTTTTTATAGAAAAGTACCAGTTATTTTTTACATTTTCATTAACTGTGTATTAATTCCCATGTTACACACTATTTTTTCCAGACGGTAAAAGAGGTCATCCAGTATTAAAAGATATACGAGCCTAAATTTCAACATTACAACAAAACATAATGGACCAAAACGTCTTAATTATGAACCAAAAAACCCCACACAGCCTCATGTATATACACACTTATGTACATAATTTATAATCTTATACATCTATATACTGTACTTTTACACGTAGTATCTGCGTCGTGTTTCGCTGTGTATCACGTAATCTTTTGCGAAAACGCCAGTACATGACATCCTTCAGCTAAATTACCGTCGTAATCACTACCAAAAAGAGGAGACCTGGCGATCTGAAATACCGCAAAAGCCTGGCTATAGCACCACTCTCCCACAGTATATCATAGAGGCATAATACTTTAACATTAAAAATCAAAAATCATTATTTTATTAAAAATCAACCGCTGTACGTTAGTTTCTAAAACTCAAAAACGGCTCGACCGATTTTGATGAAACTTTTATGTGTGTGTTTAAATGGGTCCCTAGATGGCTTAGATTCACATTTGATGGCGGCTGTACACTCTCGACGAGAGCACTCGCCGTGCCTCTCGCGAGTCTCTCGCAGGAGAAAGCGCTTTCACGAGTGTGACCTTGCATTCTCGTTTATTCAGTTACGATGAGGGACGGCGAGGAGATGGACGCATGATGGTGGTAACGATGCGTGGGCTCCCACAAAATTCACTTTGATAAATTCGAGAAAATTGAGTTTGCTCTCTTAACACGATAAGTTTATGGTAGTAGGATAACCAAATGTACTGCACGCTAAAACGTCTTGCGGTAGACTAAACGAAGCGCGAGTGTACAGTGACGCATTCGTGTCCACTCGCGAGGCTCTTTAACTCGCGAACAAAAAACCGACACGAGCGCGAGAGCATGCAAGGTGAGGCGAAAAAAGGCAAGGCTTGGCGAAAGTATCATGTACACTCTCGTCCTCGCCTTGCCTCGAGGGCCCTCATCGAGAGTGTACAGCCGCCATGAATCCAATAGGTGGCGTGGCGCTATAGTCAAGTACCAGAAATCACCCGTGTGAAGCTGGGGCGGTTCGCTAATGTACAATAATTATGTAATATTGTGGTGTGAAAATTAATCATTATTATTTTCTTACTATGATATCATTTGCCTTGATAGGACCCGCATCACAAATTATTTAAAGTTGACATTGTGGCGTGACTATAATCAAATGCACAGATAATTAATTGAAATTTGAAAAATAAAAATATTATAATATGAGTGTAATCTACTCTTTTGTCATTAGCTCGTAAAAAGTCAGCAGATGGCATTGACTTGTTATATTGGTAGGTTTAGCTTAAACATCATTTTTTGGTATGAACAGCTATGCAGATCTTTCAAGACCAGGATGATCTAATGTGAATATGGCTCCTGCTATGGCTATAGTTCACTGCTAAGAAATCTTCAATGAATTGAAGGAGTTACCAAGCTAATATTTTTACATCTTCTGATCTAAGCATGTCGCCGCCCGATTGCTATGTTGGCACATATAAAAAAATTTAACTACGAAACCTTTAAATAAACGGTTTCGCAGTTAAAATGTTTATTCCGTTAAGAAACAGAATAGCCACATTCTTCAGTTGATTAGTTTTAAAATGTGCTGTTTAAAAGCAGCTATGTCCAGTCAGTCAGTCCATGGTTATGTATTTATTATTCTGATTTCTGCTCTGTAGTCTGGTTATTTCGGATCTGTTCTATATACTCGTATAGCCCGGTAGTTTCGGAACTATGATAGTGCGATTTAGTCTTCGGTGCGTTTTGTTTGTGGCGCGACGACAGCGCCGCCAAACAAAGAAGGATAAATAAACGATTAAAAATATCGATATCCGTAAACGCCAACTCCCTACACGAAACTCTTAGTTACCATTGGTCGTATACTCGTATCACGTAGAAACAGATATCAGTCAGCCTTTGGTTTGGCCTTAGTCCGCGAGAATATGCGATGACGGTCGAACGCAGCCTCAGTTAACGTCGTAAGAACAAAGTTTAAGTGCGGTGTAAATAGTGTAAACTTTAATTGATATTTATCTGTAAATATTGAAATATACAAGGTGAGTGATTATAATAGACACTAGTAAAAAAATTGAGAACGTTAAATATGTTTTACATAAATATTTTTTGTTGTTTACATTAATGTGTGTAATTATATTTTCAAGGAAAACCGATTTATATTATTCGCATTATTTAATTTTTTTTTATATAATGTTAATTTTTAATTATTAGAGATATTAATGATCGCATGACTACGACCACAAGGCGCATGGCTTGTTGAGTGAGTGCTTATAATATGTACAACGTGGCCCTGGATTCGAACCATAAAATTAAACCACTTTAAAAACAAACGTATTATAAAATTTCAGAATGTGAATTGTGCGAAAATCTTTTGCCGGAGGAAATAACTTTGCAACTGCATTATGTTTTTTTAATTATAATAATATTTGTAATATTAATATGCACACTGTTTTTTTTAATTGGTCGAATAACCTGTTTTTCTTACATATGAGTTTTGTATATACAAATAAATACCTGCAGCCTGTTTTATATTATAATGTAATTGTGGAAAAAAGGTCCCGCTGGATTTTTTTTGCTGATTCTTACGAGAACAAAGGCTTTGTTACGACCCTGTGGTCAACGAAAACAAGTGATAAAAAAAATTGTACAACCAACTTCAATGTAACAATTTTGACAGAAATTAGAGTGTCCGTTTACCGCTTAAAAGAACCCTCTCCTCAGTTTTAAGGCACTCACCTTATTGCCTCAGCCAGTATCGGGATCCTCGGCGTCGACATATCGAATGATGTGCAGTTTCGTGGTCACCTGAAAGTGAAAGCTAAATTGGCCTCTAAAAAGCTTGACCTGCTCAGCTAAGCGGGACAGCATTTCGTGCCTGGACAACGCCTGCAACTTTACAAGGCGCAAGCTCAGCCACACATGGAATACGGTTCCCATATCTGGGCTGGGGCTCCCCAGTGCCAGCTCCTTCCATTTGACTGCATCCAGCGCAGAGCAGCTCGAATCGTCGCCGACCGAGTCCCCTCCGATCGGCACGATACACTAGCGCTGCGAAGAGATGTTGCATCTTTTTGCATTTTCTATCGCATTTACCGCGGGGAGTGCTCTGAGGAATTGTTGGGATTAATTCCAGTCGCCAAATTTCATGAACGCACATCGCGACAAAACTCGCGATACCCTCCACACCATCTGGATACTTAGCGATTCATCACTGTAGGTTTTACTAGGAGTTTTATTCCTCGTACGAATTGTTTACCACCGGCGTTTTTTCCGAACCGATACGACTTAGGGACCTTCAAGAAAAGAACCTACTCCTTTCCAAAAGGCTGACAACGCAGCTGCAATTCCCCTGGTGCTGCAGTTGTTCATGGGAGGCGGTAGTCACTTACCATCAGGTGAGCCGCATGCTCGTTTGCGCCCTCTTCTATAAAAAAGTACCGTGGTATATTAAACACATCTGCTTACCCACCCTCCCCTTTCGGGTATAGGTGCGATGTTATTTTCTATGAATGCGTAAACAATGCATACATATGTGATAGCGGCAATCGCGGCTGACCTGTATTTGAGTTCCCTCTGTCTCCGAAACTGCTCAGATCTTTACGAAAATGGGACCATTTCGGAATAATAATCTTTCGAACAAAAAAGAAATTTAGAATTAAATAAATAAATCAATTAAAATCTATCGAAATTCAAATCATATCCAACCATATAACAAAAAATCACAGGCTATGTGACCCTGCGAAGTGACAAGGTCAAAGATGCCTACTAAATTTATTGTTTTATTGCCGTTCGTAAAGTAAGGTGGATATGATTTGAATTTCGATAGATTTTAGTTAATTTATTTTATTAAAAAAATTGTTTTTAATTTTTTAAAATATTAGTGCAACCTATTTTTTTTCCAGACGGTAAAAAAGGTCACCAGTATACGGCAGAGTTAAGCCCGAACATACATAAAAAATATAAACATCCGAATTGTTAACGACCCCTCCAAGTCGTTTAAAAATGTCCGAAAATTATTTTACTCTATTTTATTATTTATTTCTTTGATAATGGACTCGTAGCGTAGTACTTTTGCCAGTGTCAAGTAATAAAAAAAATATCCTTTAAAATTTCAATTCAATTTCAATTTTTCAATTTAAATTTAATTCTTTATTTGCGCAATATGGGTATAGATGGTGTTACAGTGGTCTATTTACATTATTGATCGCCATATTTAGGCTCATGCCATGGAAAAATTCTCAACTATATGCTATAGTGTAGATTAAAATTATTACATATCAAATTACAGTGTCTAAATAATTATTAAATTAATGTCAAATAAGATTACCTAATTAATACACAATGTCAACTTGGTAAATTACCTAAATGTCACATAAAATGTCTAATTAATGTCAAATAAGATTAACTAATTAATACACAATGTCAACTTGGTAAATTACCTAAATGTCACATAAAATGTCTAATTAATGTCAAATAAGTTTACCTAATTAATACACAATGTCAACTTGGTAAATTACCTAAATGTCACATAAAATGTCTAATTAATGTCACGCGTGATATTGCTAAGTTTTTGGTAGATTTTCACGGCAGCTTGAGCTAATAGACGGTGGATGACTGTAATATCTCAAGACGCCTATGCAAACACCTTATCTTGAGATTCACATCATCATCGGAGCACATGCTTCCTCGTTTCCGCTCGTAGTTTACATGTACAACCTTTTAATACACAAATTGTCAACTGCTGAACAAAGGCCTCCCCATAGATTGCCTAATAGCGGGATATTTGCCATAGTTGCCAAGCTTGGCAAGCGTTTGGCAGCTGCATCGCTGTCGGTTAAAAACTATATCAAGACGCAAACACGATTCTCACTAGAGTTACACAATCTCTGGCTGTTCTTATTGTGTCACTATAATTGGGTCCATGCATGACACAGCATCATATCATATCGTGTACCTAAATTTCATAATGTTTTGATTATTGATGTAATTGGCTTTATATACATACGACATATATCACGGCTATATGACACGGGTAATACTTACTTGGTAGAGTCATTCTACAGCTATATTATGGTTTTAGCACAAATGGGCCGGCTTGACAGGGGAAGGACCACACTCCCGTAGAATACCAGCGTAAAATAGCAGGTCAATGGTGCTGTGTTTCGTATGGTGAGTGTAGAGAACCGGAGACTCTTTTTACTGGTAACGGGGTATTCAATCTTAGTACTCAGAGGTGACAATGCATCTGCATTTTAATTCTTAATCGAGGACGGATGTAGATGTCTATGGGCCACAGCGTCCACTTACCATCAAGTGGACTGTGTGCTCGTTTGTAACCCTTATTCTATACAAAAGAAAGCTAAGGATGAGGCGTATTTATTAGCAATATTATTAGGTTTATTACAATTCTTTACGTAATGTTAAAAAAATACGTATCCCAAATGAGTTGCACATTGCATTCGGTAGAGCATAGTGATTAAGACTTGTTATAATCAAGAGTACTTGATTTTATGGTGTAATTGAACACTATACGTACGTGTGTGTAAAATTATCATCCGGTTTTTTTTAATTTCTTTATAACATAAGAATGATACATGGCTCTATTTAACTTGCAAAAACCGTGAGGTTTGTCTGCAAGTTTCAGTCTCAAACTTAATGTAAGGCAATAGTACAATCGCATACAAACAATACAATCATGTAATCTTTGGCTGCTTACAAACAGTAACAATAGTATTAAATAGGTACGCACATGTTTTAAACAATAACTTACAACCCACCGTAATAATTGCAAATCACCGCTTTAATTACACTCTAATTACATTGTTTGCATGAATGGATACTTTGTGATACGATATCTATTCATCAGTCAATCAATAATGGGCAAATAAAGAGGCAAACAGGCGCTGCTTTATTGACGCCATTTTGATTGTTGACATTATAGAAGGTAAATATTTTAGTCGATTTTAGCTTTGTAGTTAATTTAACTTTAGTTCATTTTTAGAAATGTTACAGATTATTACCAAAGTTAGTTTTCTATTTTTTTTTATAGAATAAGGGTGACAAACGAACAAAGTCCAGCTGATGGTAAGTGGATGCTGTGGCCCATAGACATCTACGTTTATCGTCGATTATGAATAAAAATGCAGATGCGCTGTCACCTGTGAGGACTAAGAGGGAATGCCTCGTTTCTAGTAAAAAAGGGTCTCCGGATCTCTACACCCAGTATACGAAACGCAGCAGTATTAAGCTGCTATTTTACGCTGGTATTCTGTGAGTGCGTGGTCCTTCCTCGGTCGAGTCGACCCATTCATGCTACACGTAGAATACTATAATACATACATAATAGAACGGGGGTGTGGGCGGAGCCCGTGTAGCCATTAAAATGTCACTAACACGTATAAATGTCAACACGCGATGTGTTTGACGTTACAATCGTTTCCAAATTTCGCATGAAAATTATTTAGAAAATGCCGAATTGCACTCTATTTAAAAATAAATATGTATTAAAATTTAATGATGATCTTGAACATTATTAATCAAAAGTCTAAAATGTGTAAATTTACTCAATCTGTCAACACAGCGAATCGGGTTTGGCGACGCCAATTCTCGTACAAAATAAAGTTGACAGCCATTCTATTGTATATTATAGTATTCTATAGTGCTACAACTATAATTTAGCTGCAGCGTGGCTCTACCACGTATAATAGTATTATAAATTAGATATATATTTAGATTTAGATATATATTGAATATATATTAGTTGTTACTACAATTAATTATTTATTTATATTATTAATTAAAATTAGTACACGACTTTGTGTTTTGTCTGTCCTTCTCCTAGTTTTGGTTTTACAGAGCGGCAAACAAATATATTCAAGTAGTAATAGTATAGCATACTAGTATAGTATAATATAACAAGTAGTAAGCGGCAAAGCTTTAGGTAATCGTATTACCCTCACGTACTATACTATTTTGCTTTTCATTAGAGCATACAAAATAATATAAAAGTAATAACGAAAAACATAATACAGTCGTAAAAAGTAAACAGCTTTTTAGTCATTTAAGATTATACGTGAGCGATAACAGGGAATTTATCCCAATTCTTATAAAAGAAATTATTCAAATGTTAGAGATTACTTTCAAAATTATTTGTCTGTACAAATAAATACAAATGGAGTGTCTGTAAAGTTTTTCATGTTGTGTCTTTTCCATGTACTTACATCAATCTTATAAAATAATACTAAATGCATGTGAAATTATATACGGTACTTTAAAAAACATTTTGTCTGACTATTCCGGCTAATCGGCTAATTGTACGGATTAGTTCCAGTCGCCAAATTTTACGAATACATATTAGACCGGGAGCTGGTGACTATATGATGAACAACTAAAACGGACCAGTGTGCTGGCCCTGAAATTACAGTGTAGGGCCAATGCGAATCGGTCGACAGTAGTGCGCGCGCAGGACAGATTTGCCTGTCATAAAATATGTCTAGTTGCGTGGTAAAAGAATGCAAAAATTACAATTTAAAAAAAAAAACATGGGATATCCTTAACATCATCGGTGAATAACCTTATATTGATTTTGTTACAATTAAATTATTATATATACGCATTTTTAAAGTTTTATTTTACATTTAGTTTAGTTACGTTACCAAGATTAGGCCAGGGCTAGATTCAGACCCTCAAAAATATTGTACATTGAAATTAAAATTGTACAATTAAAAAAATATATATATATCACGTTTGACGTCTCATGTTTCTTTTTTCCCATGTGCCGGTATTTTGGCGTCACGCGTCTAGTTTATCTATACGTTTTGTTTTTTTGGCGGTTTTATTTTTATTTCTGTTTAATTTATGTTTAAAAACTTAATGTAAGTTAAATTTTGAATATTGGTACCTAATATATTTTATATTCAATTAGAGTAAAATGAAAAGAATACAAAAGAAACCATATCTGCTTGATTGAGTCTGAAAATCTGATTCATAAAATATTTTCAAATTCTGTTTTCAAACCGATTGCTTCTGGAGCATAGAGTTTTTATCGTGGTAGCCCCTCATTATAGTTGTATCAAGGATGCAACATAAATGCATCAATCTAGTAACGATTGACCAGAAAGGGAGCTAATTTTTATTTTATTAAAAAAACGCGGTACTGATGTACAATTCAGAAATTCTCGATATCGTAGGCATAATATTAAAAAGTAAAAGGACCCAATAATAATGCAAATCGACCTTTAGGTAAAATTATGGTATTTTCGCTTTGTATTATTACTATATTATACTACAAACTATGAAATAATGATACAATTAGGATAATTATACTACGAAATGCGACCCTGATTACGTCGTGTTTTGATATGGCGTTTGTATTATGACAGATGCGCTACTTTTTCTTGTATGGAAAAGTTATGAGTAAAATATTTAAAAGGGCCTATCCTTCCTTTTGAAATCATTGCGTTTTCACGTCAAAACAGATCACAGGAAGAAATACTTAGTGTATAAGTTATAATCACATACAATATGTCGTTCTAACTGACTGTCACTGATCCACCTTATGGATATTAGTGTACTGTATCACTGATTAAGTAACTAATGTGCTGTGTTACTTCGAAAATTTTCAAGTTATCAGTACGGTTATTGAGTTTTATTGAAAAGGCATCATAGAAGATGAATTCGTAAAAGCAGAAAAGTACTAAATCTACCAAGAATAAATAAATTTATGGTGGCAAAAATGTTTGCATGCAATCGCAATTTTGTCCTGCTGAGTTGAGGAATGTTAAAACATCAAGGTAAGTACCTATTACCTCTTGTATATACAAAAACAGATACCATGTGATAGTGTATTTTGATAAAGCATAGTTTAGTAGCTATCAGAGTTTAGTTTGTCTATAATTACAATCATTAGCAATAATTAGTTATAATATCAAAGTTAACATAATTTATTACAAAATTTGACTTGCGATACCCTTATATAAGATAGTTAAATATAAGTCATACTTACATCAAAATGATCTTCACAGAAGATTAGTCCAGTTTATGTAGACAATGGATACATTCGGGTAAATCAGTTGGCACTTAAATCTATAACTTTCCCGGAGTTCTTATGCTCGTATTTTTGCATTCAGGCACAACACAACAATGATTTAGATTCCTTTGCAAAATCGGCAGAATTGGCGTTTTCACACGAAACTTAAAACGATAGATTAAAAATAATTTTACGGCACTAATCAGTTTTAAAAAATTATATAAAAATTATAGTGGTTCATTATCACTCTAAGATTCATTTAAAACAATTTTTGAAAATGGGTAAAATACCCTATTGCACAAGGATAAATATCCAGACCTGGAACAATTATTTGTAGGGCATACAAATACTTGTTCTGTGCGGGATTCGAACCCGTGGCTTTCGACGCCGCTAATTCAATTGCTAAGCCACTATGCCACGGAGCCGTCAAATTCCTTTGGTATAGTAAAGTAAAGTCTTTACTTACTTACTTACTTTTAACAGCCTATATACGTCCCACAACTGGGCACAGCGCTCCTCTCATTTCTGAGAAGGTTTCAGGGCAAGGCAATGACGGCCGCGCTGCTCCAATGCGTGTTGGCGAACTTGACATGTCTTCGAAATCTTTTATTCCTTATTTCTCAGATATGCAGGTTTCCTCACGATGTTTTCCTTCACCGTCGAGCACGTGATATATCAGCATTTAAAATTGCAATTAACAATTTCATTGATGCCGGCGGGGATAGAACCCGGGTTGCTCGCGTACTGTGAAATTTACAGCGCGCACCCCTCACGGCTATTAGGTAATAGTAAAGAAAGTTTTAATGCGGAGACGCAGTCCTGTATTACATTGACTATCTTCTATTTTAATGTTATCTTGTATTTAAGTTTCATTTGTGTTATGACATAAAATTACTATAGTTATTTGACCTTCCTTCCTTGTGAAATGGAACCTTCATTGTGAAATGGAATAACTATACCGATTTATAATTTATACTTGCTATTCCCCGCGACTTAATCCACGTGGAATCTATCACGATTGGATTTTATAGGTTTTGAATTTTTTTGCGCGGAACCCTAAGTCTTTTCCTGAAATAAAAGTAGCCTAAGTTATTCCTTATAATATTAACTATCTGTCCGTGAGAATCCTGTCAAAATCGGTCCAGCCATATCTGACATATTTTTTTATAGAAGAGGGGGCAAACGAGCATGCGGCTCCCCTGATGGTAAGTGACTACCGCCGCCCATGATTAACCGCAACACCAGGGGAATTGCAGGTGCGTTGCCGGTCTTTTAGAAAGGATTAAGCTCTTTCTTGTAGGTCCCTAAGTCGTATCGGCCCAGAAAAATCGCCGGTGGTAAATAATTCCACATAGAAGTTGTACGAGGAAGAAAACTCCTGGTAAAACGCACAGTAGTGAACCGCCAAGCATCCAGATTGTGAGGATGGTATCGTGAATTTTGAAGCGATATAGACCGGGAGCTGGTGACAGGTGACGTTCCACGATTTTGTCGTGCATGCCTTTTTAAGGCTTGATAACTAACCCTAAAATATCAAAGATTGTCGGGCTTTAGCCCCCCCGCGCGTCCTCTTCATTAGGAAAAGCGCTTTTCTTTGTGTAGCGAATTTTCGTGTTTTTCCGTGATAGTATACTGCATGCCATTGTAATATACGGAACTTCAAGCAAATTGAGGCTCTATTAATTGATGGCATGCACCCCGCAGCGGCTCAAGATGATCAAAGGGTTCTGAAAACCTGAAAAAAATTAAAGGACAATTCTGAAAAAATTGGCATGCACCTCTCGTATGACCAAGAGGGGTGCATGCCAATTTTTCCAGAGTGTTTTTATTACAAAAACTTCAATTCTTTACATCGGCATGCAATTTGAAAACACGGAATTGCCCTTTAATTTTTTTTAGGTTTTCAGAACCCTTTGATTATCTTGGGCCGCTGTGGGGTGCATGCCATGCCGATTAGTGCCGTAAATTATTTTTAATTTATCGTTTTAAATTTTCGTGTGAAAACGCCAATTCTGCCGATTTTGCAAATCAAATCAGATCAAATTAGTTTATTTTGTGAACATAGGTTATTTTACAGATCTCAATATATGTCATACTAAAATACAAGGTAGGTTCTCTATGTCCCGCCAGTAGGCATACAAAATATAAAATAATAATTGCTTAATAATTTTTCTTCTCTTCTGATGTCAGTTTTTATTTGAAATAATGTATTAATATAAGAAAATTTTAAAGATAATAAAGGTATAGTATAATATAACATATTATAATTATCATCATTTTGTCTAACTGTCATCTAGTATTAATTGGCACATGTTATGATAGGTATATATTCAATGTAGTATTTTAATGTTAAAATGTGTCGCTAAGGAATTCATCTAAAGAATAATATGCTTTTTCATTTAGTAGATCAAAAAGTTTACGTTTCTAAATATTAATGTTGTCACAATCTCTAATGTATTTAGGTATTTTGTTATATACTTTTGGTGCCATTGCATATATACTCTTCTGTAATAAAACAGTTCTACTTGATACTAAATGAAGCTTATCTGAGCGACGTTGACTTTCCACGAACTTATACATGTTAATATTACGTTTTACAAAAATGCTTGTTTCATAAATATATAATGAGGGAAATGTTAGAACTTTTAATTTTTGAAAATGCGGCTTGCATGTGTTTGTGCTTTTTAAACTACAGATCGCACGTAGACATTTTTTTGTGTGATGAATACTTCGCGAATGTTATAATATAACGCCATATCTCAGGATTGAGGCGACATAGCCATGGTACGCTGCTAATAGTGCTCTCTGGTTTGCAATTTTTCCCAACATATAAAGAACGTATGCTAATTGGTGCAATTTTTTACAAATATAATCAATTTGAGTTTTCCACGACATATCATTGTCTATAAGTAGTCCCAAATTTTTTTTAAATTTTGTTTCTTTTACATCTTGACCCATATATTTGATGTGTAGATTTATTGAGGTATTTTTTTTAATTTGAAATGTCATTATTTTCGTTTTGTCCAGATTAATTTTTAGGTTGTTTTCTTTCAACCAGTCAATAATTGATATAAGACTCTTATTAATTTCACCTTCTATTTCATCATAGTTATTACTGTTGTAAATTACAGTGCTGTCATCGGCAAATAACGACATTTGGTGTCTTGTACAATTTGGAAAGTTATTTATATAAATGATAAAAAGGAGAGGGGCAAGTACTCCACCTTGAGGAACTCCGTATTTAATCAATTGTGTATCAGAAGAGTATATTTTTTCGATTTTCGACTTGATATCTATTCGGGTAATTTGTGTTATTTGTTTTCTGTCTTTTAAATAAGATTTCAGTAGACTATGCACATTTCCCCTAACTCCATAGATGTATAATTTGTCTAGTAGTAGATTATGATCTACATAATCGAAGGCCTTAGTCATATCCATATACATTACCACAGCTGGTTTCTTACTATCCATGTTCTGGTATATTTTCTCTAGAAAGTTGTAGATAGCCATATTGGTATTTTTGTTTTTTCTGAAGCCCATTTGTTCTTGGCATAGAATATTATTCTTTTCCACATAATTGTATAGTCTAATGTAAATAATTTTTCGAATATTTTAGAGAAAGTCGATAGTAACGCCACCGGTCTATAATTACTAGCATTTGTTCTATCTTCTTTTTTATATAAAGACTTAATGATTGCAATTTTTAGGTTTTCTGGGAATATTCCACTTTGGATGCATTTGTTTATATTATTACATAGTATAGGAGCTATTAAAGGTGCTACTTCCTTAATTATTTTAGTGTGTATGTTATCATATCCTGTGGTAAAACGTATAGATAAACTAGACGTGTGACACCAAAATACCGGCACATGGCAAAAAAAGAAACATGAGACGTCAAACGTGATATAATTTTTTTTAATTGTATTATTTTAATTTCAATGTACAACATTTTTGAGGGTCTGAATGCAGCCCTGGCCTAATCTTGGTAACGTAACTAAACTAAATGTAAAATAAAACTTTAAAAATGCGTATATATATAATAATTTAATTATTATTTAATTTATTTATTAGTTATTCACCGATGATACGATATCCCATGTTTTTTTTTAAATCTTTGTATTGTAATTTTTGCATTATTTTACCACGCAATTAGACATATTATTTTTATGACAGGCAAATCTGTCCTGCGCGCGCACTACTGTCGACCGATTCGCATTGGCCCTACACTGTAATTTTAGGGCCAGCGCACTGGTCCGTTTTAGTTGTTCGGTCGGCCCGGTCCTTACGCTAGTATCAATGAACAAATATAGTAGTATATAAGTCAATGTGAAAACGTCCTTAAATTTGCTTCCATAGTGGGAGGCAATTCAAAAAACTGATGATAACATAATCGGGGGTACAGATTGGTGCCGCAGCTACATATCTATCATCTACTTAATCTAAAATTTAATTACACCACCCCATAGCTAAAGGATCAAAGAATTCGTTACGTTATGGACTGTGACGCATCGCGGGGGGCGGAGCGTCGCCATTTTGAAGTCGTTTCGCTGCGTCACATAATTTACGTTTCGTAAGTATATGTTTTGACCTTACGTGGATTCACGTAAAACACGGCCGTGTCCACCACCCTGCTACACCTCGATTTTTTTATCTTGTACAGCACAACAATCAAATGTCTACAATACATAACTATGTGTTTGTCGTAGGTACTTACTTCACTGTAAAATACTATAGTACGTGGGGGTAATATGGTCATCCGGTTAATATTGCCACTTTCTTATAACTCAAAACCTACAGCCATGTTTGCATGGTTTTGTGATACGATAGCTCTTCTTCAGTCAATCAAATAATAAAGGGTCAAAAGGGCGCTGCTTTATCGACGCCATATTGACAGTAGATATTATAATAAATATTTTAGTCGATTTTAGTATGGTGTAGTGTTGTGTTAGCACTGCAAATTAATGCTAAGTCGCTGTGCCACGGAGCAGTCATCCAAAATATTATTACGAGTACAATCTACTATTATACAAGTCTCTCCAAGTTGTTTTGTTTGCTGTAATCGTTACGGTTTGCTTAGCTCGGATAAAATCATCCTGATTATGATCTAGACGTTGTCGGATTGCCGAGGTCAAGATAACCGCTCTTATTAAATCTGGTTTATTATATTAAAAAAAACACATTAATATTAAAAGGAAATACTAATTAATAAAACTGAATGTTGAATTATTAATAAAAATTTATTCAAAATATTAATTTATTAAAGTCCCGAGTCACGATGTTAGTTTTTGCCTATCTATGAAACTGCACAATCGATTTTAATAATTTTGTGAACGCTCCAACTTGAGAGATAGGATAGTTTATATATCGTGATTGGTGACTCTCAATATTTTTTATTGAGAATTTAAGGATTTTTATTTATAGGACAAAGGGTCGCCGGAAAGGGCAGAACGTCCACTTGGCCAATATATATGGGTATCTTCAAGGCAAGAGTAAATAAGCTTTGTTAAACTAAGTTATAGTGCGCTTAACCATCTTCAACTGCATCAACAACTTACCATCAGGTGGGATGGCACTTAAGCACTGGACCTTCAACATCATCATCATCATTACAGCCCTTCACAAGTCCACTACTGAACATAGGCCTCCACCAAGGTATGCCACAAAGCACGGTCCTGAGCCACCTGCATCCATCGACTTCCTGCATGTCTTACCAGGTCGTCACTACATATAGTGGGGGGGTCGTCCTACACTTCGCCTACCGGTACGAGGCACCCACTCGAGTACCTTTTTTCCCCAACGGTTGTCGGTACTTCGAGCTATATGGCCGGCCCATTGCCACTTCAGCTTACTAATCCGTTAGGCTATTTCGGTCACTCTGGTCCTACTGCGGATATCCTCATTTCTAAGTTTATCCCGCAGAGAAACTCCGCGCATAGCCCTCTCCATAGCTCGCTGAGCGACTTTGAGCGTCATCATACGGCCAACAGTGAAGGTCCACGTCTCGGTTCCGTAGGTCATCACTGGCAACACGCACTGGTTGTACAACTTAGTTTTAAGGTTTTGAGGTATACAACACGCACTGGACCTAATCTAGTCAAATAGTAAAAAAAACTTTTATAAAAAAGTTATCTTTACACTTGGATTTTCACCTTACTTAAATTATTACACATGGATATCAAAGCAAACAGGAAAAATTATTTGTAAGTCACAAAAGCCTTCAAATTATGAAGCATAGATAAAATCATAGAATACTATAATACATACATAAGTGACATTTAAGATACAGGATTTGCCTAGTTTAGATGTCAGTAGCTTCATATTAATTGTAGAAGTACTTAACTGTAAGCTTAATTTTGTTATACTGTTGTTATCGAGTGTACTTTAACTTAAAGATGCAATAAAGATTATTATTAGATTATTATTAGATTATTATTATAATAGAACGGGGCAGTGGGCGGAGCCCGTGTAGCCACTAAAATGCCACTAACACGTCAATTCACACATATAAATGTCAACACGAGATGTGTTTTGACGTTACAATCGTTTACAAATTTCACATGCAAATTATTTAGAAAATGCTAAATTGCTCGCTATTTACAAATAAATATGTATTAAAATCCGTCTGTCAACACAGGGAATCGGGTTTGTAGTAGTGATTAACTGACAATACGACGTAATTGCTTGTATGTGTGCTCCCGGCGACGCCTACCCTCGTACAAAATAAGGTTGACAGCCATTCTATTGTGAATTATAGTATTCTATGGGTAAAATGACTAAGGATTATAAGATTTTGCTATGTAGTAAATTTCTCTCAGCTTTTGTATATTACTATCTGTTCCCTGTGACTTCGTCCGCGTAGAATTTATTACGATTAATTTACAAGGTTTTTAAAATTTTTTTTGCTCGATTCCCTATTTCTTTTTACCAAAATAAGAGATAGACTAACTAATAAGCATGTCTTACCAGGTCGTCACTCCATCTAGTGGGTGGTTACCCTACACTTCGCCTACCGGTACGAGAATCCCACTCGAGCACCTTTTTTTCCCAACGGTTGTCGGTTCTTTAAGCTATGTGGCTGGCCCATTGCCACTTCAGCTTACTAATCCGTTAGGCTATGTCGGTCACTCTGGTCCTACTGCGGATATCCTCATTTCTAAGTTTATCCTGCAGAGAAACTCCGCGCATAGCCCTCTCCATAGCTCGCTGAGCGACTTTGAGCGTCCTTATACGGCCAACAGTGAAGGTCCACGTCTCGGTTCCGTAGGTCATCACTGGCAACACGCGCTGGTTGTACATCTTAGTTTTAAGGTTTTGAGGTATACAACACGCACTGGACCTAATCCAGTCAAATAGTAAAAAAAACTTTTATAAAAAAAGTTAACTTTACACTTGGATTTTCACCTTACTTAAATTATTACACATGGATATCAAAGCAAACAGGAAAAATTATTTGTAAGTCACAAAAGCCTTCAAATTATGAAGCAGAGATAAAATCATAGAATACTATAATACATACATAATAGAACGGGGGAGTGGGCGGAGCCCGTGTAGCCACTAAAATGCCACTAACACGTCAATTCACACGTATAAATGTCAACACGAGATGTGTTTTGACGTTACAATCGTTTACAAATTTCGTATGCAAATTATTTAGAAAATGCTAAACTGCTCGCTATTTACAAATAAATATGTATTAAAATCCTTCTGTCAACACAGCGAATCGAGTTTGTAGTAGTGATTAACTGATAATACGACGTAATTGCTTGTATGTATGCTCCCCGCGACGCCTACCCTCGTACAAAATAAGGTTGACAGCCATTCTATTGTGAATTATAGTATTCTATGGGTAAAATGGCTAAGGATTATAAGATTTTGCTATGTAGTAAATTTCTCTCAGCTTTTGTATATTACTATCTGTTCCCTGTGACTTCGTCCGCGTAGAATTTATTACGATTAATTTACAAGGTTTTTAATTTTTTTTTTGCTCGATTCCCTATTTCTTTTTACCAAAATAAGAGATAGACTAACTAATAAGCATGTCTTTCCAGGTCGTCACTCCATCTAGTGGGTGGTTACCCTACACTTCGCCTACCGGTACGAGACTCCCACTCGAGAACCTTTTTTTCCCAATGGTTGTCGGTTCTTTGAGCTATGTGGCTGGCCCATTGCCACTTCAGCTTACTAATCCGTTAGGCTATGTCGGTCACTCTGGTCCTACTGCGGATATCCTCATTTCTAAGTTTATCCTGCAGAGAAACTCCGCGCATAGCCCTCTCCATAGCTCGCTGAGCGACTTTGAGCGTCCTTATACGGCCAACAGTGAAGGTCCACGTCTCGGTTCCGTAGGCCATCACTGGCAACACGCGCTAGTTGTACATCTTAGTTTTAAGGTTTTGAGGTATACAACACGCACTGGACCTAATCCAGTCAAATAGTAAAAAAAACTTTTATAAAAAAAGTTAACTTTACACTTGGATTTTCACCTTACTTAAATTATTACACATGGATATCAAAGCAAACAGGAAAAATTATTTGTAAGTCACAAAAGCCTTCAAATTATGAAGCAGAGATAAAATCATAGAATACTATAATACATACATAATAGAACGGGGGAGTGGGCGGAGCCCGTGTAGCCACTAAAATGCCACTAACACGTCAATTCACACGTATAAATGTCAACACGAGAAGTGTTTTGACGTTACAATCGTTTACAAATTTCGTATGCAAATTATTTAGAAAATGCTAAACTGCTCGCTATTTACAAATAAATATGTATTAAAATCCTTCTGTCAACACAGCGAATCGAGTTTGTAGTAGTGATTAACCGATAATACGACGTAATTGCTTGTATGTATGCTCCCGGCGACGCCTACCCTCGTACAAAATAAGGTTGACAGCCATTCTATTGTGAATTATAGTATTCTATGGGTAAAATGGCTAAGGATTATAAGATTTTGCTATGTAGTAAATTTCTCTCAGCTTTTGTATATTATTATCTGTTCCCTGTGACTTCGTCCGCGTAGAATTTATTACGATTAATTTACATGGTTTTAAAATTTTTTTTGCTCGATTCCCTATTTCTTTTTACCAAAATAAGAGATAGACTAACTAATAAGCATGTCTTACCAGGTCGTCACTCCATCTAGTGGGTGGTTACCCTACACTTCGCCTACCGGTACGAGAATCCCACTCGAGCACCTTTTTTTCCCAACGGTTGTCGGTTCTTTGAGCTATATGGCTGGCCCATTGCCACTTCAGCTTACTAATCCGTTAGGATATGTCGGTCACTCTGGTCCTACTGCGGATATCCTCATTTCTAAGTTTATCCTGCAGAGAAACTCCGCGCATAGCCCTCTCCATAGCTCGCTGAGCGACTTTGAGCGTCCTTATACGGCCAACAGTGAAGGTCCACGTCTCGGTTCCGTAGGCCATCACTGGCAACACGCGCTAGTTGTACATCTTAGTTTTAAGGTTTTGAGGTATACAACACGCACTGGACCTAATCCAGTCAAATAGTAAAAAAAAACTTTTATAAAAAAAGTTAACTTTACACTTGGATTTTCACCTTACTTAAATTATTACACATGGATATCAAAGCAAACAGGAAAAATTATTTGTAAGTCACAAAAGCCTTCAAATTATGAAGCATAGATAAAATCATAGAATACTATAATACATGCATAATAGAATGGGGGAGTGGGCGGAGCCCGTGTAGCCACTATAATGCCACTAACACGTCAATTCACACATATAAATGTCAACACGAGATGTGTTTTGACGTTACAATCGTTTACAAATTTCACATGCAAATTATTTAAAAAATGCTAAATTGCACGCTATTTATAAATAAATATGTATTAAAATCCGTCTGACAACACAGCGAATCGGGTTTGTAGTAGTGATTAACTGATAATACGACGTAATTGCTTGTATGTGTGCTCCCGGCGACGCCTACCGTCGTACAAAATAAGGTTGACAGCCATTCTATTGTATATTATAGTATTCTATGGATAAAATGAATAATGATTATAGGATTTTGCTATGTAGTAAATTTTCCTCAGCTTTTGTATATTACTAGCTGTCCCCTGTGACTTCGTCCGCGCAGAATATATTAGATACATTAGATTTCATGGGTTTTATTTTTTTCGCTCGAATCCTTATAACATCAGCCGTTTCAGAGATTAAGCGGAACACACAGACAGACACACAAACATTTTGAAAATAGTTTTTTGATCATGTAAGCACAAAAACCTGTTATTTTGGACATTTTTTTATAGAATAGAGTGACAAACTAGCACACAGTCCACCTGATGGTAAGTGGTTGGTGTGGCCCATAGACATCTACATCTACCCTCGATTACGAATCAAAATGCATTTTTTATTTAACTGGCTTTACGGCTCGGTAATAGCCCTTCTGAGCCATCATTTCTTTCAAAATCTTCATTTTATATATTTTTTCTTCACAATATGCTGATGCGTCACAATTCGAAGTTTTTGGGAGATTTTGACGACAGCTCAACCCAACGAACTGTTGATGACAACAGCCCTTCAAGTTCATAAGGTGCCCAAGCAATCAAATCAACTTGAGGTTTATATCAACATCAAAGCACTTGTTTCGTCGTTTTCTCTAATAGTTCACACGCGCAGACACTTAAATTACAAAATCACATCGCTTTTACGAATTAAAATTCACTTCAAACCATTATTCAAGCGACAAAACAGGAGCGACGGTCCGTCGTCGCCAAGTTCCCGCCAAAACTCCAATCAAAATGCAGATGCGTTGTCACCAGTGAGGACTAAGATGGAATGCCTCGTTCCCAGTAAAAAGGGTCTCCGGTTCTCTACACTCACCGTACGAAACACCAGCAGCATAAAGCTACTATTTTACGCTGGTATTCTGTGAGAGCGTGGTCCTTCCCCGGTCGAGCGGACCCACTTGTGCTACAACTATACTACTAATATAACTGTAGCAATATAGCTGTGATTCTACCATGTATAATTAAATTACAAACAGACTGCAATTTTTATATTATATTACAAGTACTTACCGACTAGATCGTTTCGTGTTTGGTCGATACAATATCAAGGCGAGCTGCATTGCCCTACCAATTGAAATTGCCATTTAAAAGCTGAAAAGTCATCAAAAACCATACAAATTTGTATTGGGATTTGAAGTTAAATAGTTGTTAACTAGTTTCTAAAACTGATTTGGTAACTTAAACTGGTTCCACAAAAAAAATTATCAACGATTAATTGCGTCAAATAATAGGCAGAAATTTGTTACTTATCTGTTGCTGGAAAACAGTTTAAGAATAACTTAAATTGACAATTTGAAATTAAATTAAATTGAAACTGAAAAAACGTTCGGATTCAAAACGATGTTTGAACCGTAGACAGAGAAACCTATAGACAAATTGACGCCTTCTTTCGCATTCGCACACGAAAAAGATAGATTTATGTATACGTCTTGCATAGAAATGAGACAGAGCGGTGTGATAGTTTGTCCCTTTCTCCGTGCCGGTTTTTTTTTGTTCAGCAAACTACACTTTGCTAAACAAACTTTGACAGTTCGTAGCGATCTAAGGAGTTTACAAGTTGGTTTAAGTGAGAAAAAAAGTGTTTTGTGAGCTTAAAATTTGTGAATATTGTTCAATTCAGTTCTTAGAACAATTAAAAACTTTAAAAATGGTTAGATGTAGTGTCTTAGGATGTAAAAGTGATAGTTAACGTAAACTCACCGATATATCATTTCACTCGTAAGTATACTACATTTTATCTGGTATTACGTAAAAAATTCAATTGTTATTTAAAATTTCATTACAGAACTATATAAATATACGTTTAAATTTTATCTAAATATGTTTAAAAGTCATAAAGATTATTGTATAACCTAAAACTACGCTTTTCTGCTTTCTCACTCGAGGCCACGCTAATCATTAGTCTATAGGTTTCTCTGTCTACAGTTTGAATACACCCATAAAATGTCTATCTAGTCATAATTTTTAGAATTGTCTGTAAATGTAATTTTGAGACGTTTTCCTTTTACGAGTTATGACCTCACAATTATTGATTTAATAACGATTCTGTCTGGAAGCCATTTTGAAGTTGTAATGTGTCCGATATTTGAGAGTCACGGTTTGTTTGAGGGCAAACGAGTATGCGGCTTACTTGATAGTAAGTGACTACCACCGCCCATGATCAACTGCAACACTAAGAGAATAGAAGATGCGTTGCCGACTTTAAAAAAAAGAGTAGGCTCTAAGAAATTAAAGGTGTACGTTGTATCGGCCAAGAAAAATCGCTGGTGGTAGTCGATTCCACAAGGAAGTTGTGCGAGAAAGAAAACTTCTTTTATATCGCTCAGTGGTGGACCGCCAATCACCCATTGGTAGGGATGGTATCGCGAGTTTTGTCGCGATGTGCAATTGTGGATTTGAGCGGCTGGAATTAGTCCGAACAATTGCCAATTACCAAGATGCGATAGAATATGCAAAGAGATGTAACATTTCTTCGGCAGAGAAATATTGTTGGTGTACCTGTAGATACTCGTAGTGTGCTATGTAAACATACGGCGGATGCCTAGCTTTTTAAGGGCCTTAAAATGATTGAAGGCCCCATATCCACTCTCTACAAAGTAATTAATCACTTGAATTCCGTATTCTTTAACTCCATAATGTAATTTAACAATTAATTAGGATGAAAAATATGTTAAGAGGCGGCAAATCTATCGAAGTTTCTTGCGTAATAAACGCATTTGTTGTGCATTTTTTTAATATTAATTATCGTAAACGCGTAAGTGATCGTTTAGTTAGAAGTAAACTACACACTTTTCTAAACCATCGTTAGAAAACCTTGAATAATGATCATGATGAAGTAATTAGGTTTAGTTCACTTCAGTATTAGTCTAACTTATTAACTTTAATTTCGAGTATGACCTCATTCATTAGGTATAGTAGGTTTTTTAAATTATATTTTTATAGTCCGTTTTATTATTGTTTCTATTTGTACTTTATTCGAAATAAATTTAAAATGTGGTTCAGAATAAAAAAAATATGCAACAGATCATTAAAAATTTAAAAGACCGATTATAATCGATTGGGCGTCCCTAGTCATTTTTATACACACCATTACGTTTGGCGAAAATGGCGGCGATTGATGTTATTTGTCGAATACATTAAATAGTATAAAAAACAATAAATTAAAAAGTATTATTTTTAATGTTCGTTTTGGCATGCAGCTAGTCCGAGAGATAAAAGTATTTGCAACTAATACAATAAACGTCCGATGCTTTTATTGCACAGGGCAATTTTGGACATTGTCCTTTGAAAATTAAAAGAAAAGAACTTTTTAAATTGTAACATTTTTTGTCTGCCAGTCTATTTAGGGTCTAGTAATTGGATCGCCCCCGACAATATGGACATATTTATATAAGTACATTATTATCAGATTTTTAACACCATAAATCTTCTCTGAAGAGTAGACTCTATCTGCCGAAAAAAGTTATTTTAAATATACAATTGAAGTTCAAAAGATGTTAATAAGTAATTAATTACGTAAGATCCGCGTATTTTTATTACGCAGAACTTAACTAATTAATATTACTTCTTTAATTAAATGGATTTCCGCAAAGTAACGCTTATTTATATTAAAATTGAAGTGTCCGTTTGTATATTTATAATATCTCGGGGGTTATTTGTATGCTATTAAGGCATAAGGTATCTCAATTATATACATTTAAAAAAAATTGTCTGTCCCGGCAATCTTCGGAATGGCGAATCCGACATTTTTTTTTAATCAACTGGCTTTACGGCTCTGGGTTCTAGCCCTGCAGAACAGTGCTGAAACTTTAGCCAAAAAAAGCAATGCGATGGGGGATCGAGGTTATATTTTAATCGAAAATTTTGAAGATTTTCTTTTTTGAAAAGACGAAAAATTTATACAAAATGGACTTTATCTTAAATCTGAATAACGCCACATTAGTAGATCCTATCCAGGCAAAGCCAAGGCACCCGATAGTATTATGGTCGCCACACACGGTCAGTTCAACTAATCATTCCAACTAATCAGTTCAAACTAGGACTGTTAATATTTTAAAAATATCGGATTTCCGATATATCGATAATTATAAATATATTCATATTGGAGCTTTATATATAAGTTTATTTCTCGATATATCGATAGTCCGATATTTTAAAAAATATCATCATTTTCATCATCATTACAGTCCTAGTTTGAACTGATCAGTTGGAATGATCAATTGAACTGACCGTGTGTGTCGTCCATTAGAATTCATTTAAGCCCATCTAATAGTTTGAATTAAACAATTTATAACAGTTTATTTAAAAGCATAAATGACTAAAATATTAACTGGCATTATCATTCAAGGTTTTGATTTATCAAGTTGCATTTAATCAATTTACTCTATGACATAGGTCATCACTATAATATATAATAAAGATTATTCGATGGATATTACAGTCTCGTCCATCGACCTTTACCGGCCGGTAACCTCGATACTATATCGATAATTATATCGATAGGTCAGAGTGTTGACTAAAATATTGACATATACTTTTCTGGTTTTTCCCTTTACTGTCAAAACCTTGGCTGAGTCAATTGCAATTGATCGGGTTGTGAAAGACCTCTGACCCAGACTTTTATCGTCCATTTTATGAACACAATATTCGCCAACTGATCATATCGGTAGATGCGCTGTCGGGCTACTGTTTTCGCGATATACGTTTTAGTTTATATAATCTGTTTACAAGGGTATCTGTAATGTAAAATATTATGACATTTAAGATATGTGTACTTGCAACGAAATGGAATTTAATATTTTTATTTTTAATATGACGTTTTTTTTCTTGTTCTTTTTTATGATTGATTGATGAAAAGCTATCGTAGAAGGCTATATGATAGCCTTCCATGCAAACAAGGTTGTAATTATTGAGTTATAAGAAGGTGACCATATTACGTGCGAGATTCGAGCTGCCGAGCTATCAAACGTTATTTTGTCCGACTTCAAACAAAGAGCATGCTTACAATTCGGCTGTATTGTGAACCAATTTTAATTATTCTCTTTTATCGCAGTAAATATGTTTATATTTACTTGCTTTCGTGTATGTCTTTTCGTGTCGAAGTTTTTAATTGATTTGAAACTGTAGTCTTTGGGTTGTAGCATGGTGCGGATGACAATTCACTAGAACGTAACTTGCGTGCGTTTGCAAGGTACGACTAAATGTTTAATTGTGAAGAAAAAAAACAACAATTAACAATGAATTTTATTTTATTAAGTTTTCTATTCTGTTTGACTATTCGATTTAACATTGGTAAAGAGTTATCGCTGAACATGCATATTAAACTACTACTGACCGTACAATGCACGTGCTGGCCGTATGAGGAAGCTCAAGGTTGCTTAGCAAGCTATGGAGAGACCTTTGCTCGGGGTTTCTCTGCGTGATAAACTTGGAAATGACCGCAGTAGAACCAGAGTGAGCGACATAGCCCAACGAATTAGTAAACTGAAGTAGCAATGGGCCGGCCATATAGCTCGAAAAACCAACAACCGATGGGGAAAAACGGTTTTCTAATAGCACTCTCGTACCGGTAGGAGAAGTGTAGGATGAACCCCCCTAGATGGAGTGACTGGTACTTTACAGGAAGTCGATGATGATGCAGGCGGCTCGGGAGCGTGCTTTGTGGCATTCCTTGTGGTAGGCCTATGTTCAGCAGTGGACTTGTGAGAGTCTGTAATGGTAATGATGATGATGGTGGCATCGAACGGTAGTCGTAAGAAGTGACAGAGGAAAATTAAAACACGTGTTGGGCGGAGGCATCTTCTTTAAAAGAACTCAAAATAATAAAAAGCTGCGGTTGCCAACCCGCTTGCCAAGCGTGTCAAATATGGCAAAATAAGAGACTATATATGGAGTAAGGCCTATGTTCAGCAGTGGACTTTTAAAGCCTAATTTTAAGTGACTAGGTATTAATAATAATAATAATGTCCTCCAGACCGAATTTCCGCCACGGCGGCCTGCCTCAACGTAGGCTAGCCATCAGCGCAGGACAGGATTATAGTGTCCAAGTGTATGCGCAAGCACAGGTGCACTCTCTATTCCCTCACTCTCACAATCCGATGGGACGGTAAACCGACACGACCGGAGAGAGATCAGGCGCAGGACAAGACCAACGGCTTTACGTGTTTTCCGAGGCTCGGGGGTGAGACACCGCCAACTTCCTGACTCCGGGCAGCTACTGAGAATTTCTTGACAGAAAACTCAATAATTGATTTTTGGCCCGACCCGGTATTCGAACCCAGGACCTCATGATCAGAAGTCACACTACTACAACCACTAGACCAACGAGGCAGTCATTACGCCTGTAGTGGACAGAACTACGGGTATTATTCTTATGGTTTGGAGATATCACATAAGTATGTGGAATCTTTTCTTGAAGATCCCTAAGTAGGGATCTTCAAGAAAAGATCATACTCTTTCTCAAAAGTCTGGCAACGCACCTTCAATTCCCTTAGTGTTGCAGTTGTTCATGGGCGGCGGTAGTCACTTACCATCAAATAAACCGCATGCTCCTTTCCCCCCTCTCATATAATTATGTTACGAGCTTGAGGTTCGTGACAATAAAAATTGCCGATTGAATTACCAAAATTTACACTTTAATTCACTTTACACCAATTAACACTTAAGACACTAATAATTAACCACACTGATTCACTTTATTTCGCTCCGAAGCTTCGCTTGTCTCGCCAAATTCAATACTTGATGGCGCTGTCGGTTGAAAGATTAGTGATGTCATTTTCTGGAAAGCTCTCCACGCTCTTATACCCGACACAGATGGCGCTAGTACCAGACGTCAACTTAGGCGCGCAACACTGCCCCCTCCTAAGACATGCTCTTCCCGAGCATTATCGGCCCCATAATAACGCGCCAGGCGATCCACATGGACGATTTTAGGAGTCCCTCTTGCGCCTTTCTGTAACGGCTCCGCAATGTCAAGGGCTGTCCTATCCCATGGTGCACCAACATTGTACAATTTCGATGCTCCTCTACTACGTGTCTGAGGTCCCCTCACAGCCGCACAACTTGTACATGTGTGACACCAGTCCTCGACATCGTCACGATAGTGGACCCAGTAAAACTGTTCTCGGATCTTCAGTAGAGTTAGTTTAACTCCCAGATGGGCTCCTGAACAACCATTATGGTGCAGCTGTAGAACATTCGGCACTTTAGCTCTAGGGACAACCATTTGTAAACGACAGCTGTTTCCCCGAACATTTTCCCATTTACGGCACGGAACTCCATCCTGAAGCAGCAAGCTGTCCCACTGGGCCCAATAGCTTTTAGTGGTCGAACTCATCGCTGAGACGTCGTTCCACTTGGGCTTGGGAGCACTGGCCTTCATCCATTGCAGAATCGGCTTGATGGCCGGATCTTCCTGCTGTGCACGTTGTAAGCTGTCCTTCCACTCGTTGCTGAGGTGGGCTGTCCTGAGCATCCTCACGAATACCACTTCCTTACCCTCTTGCCTAGTACTGTTCTCGCAATCATCGGGATAAGGTCTTCGTGACAATGCATCTATGTTGCCTCGCCATCTCCCGCTGCATTGTCCGATAGTAAAGTCGTATTCCTGCTGCTGCTGGGCGGTGCTGCAAGCCGCATTACCCTCTCGAGATCGATCACATTCCCTTTTTACAGATCGCTTAGGGCAGCTGGATCGAAGATGGCCCCTTTCCCCACAGCCGTAGCACCTTGGGCTGTAATTTTTATTGTGGTCGCGAACCGTAACTGCTGCAAACTCCCTAACGTGAGGGGAACGATGATCCTGCCGTCGCCAGGCGGTGCCGTTAGCTGCACTACCCTCTCGAGATCGATCAACTCCCTTTTCTACAGTTCGCTTAGGGCAGCTGGATCGAAGATGGCCCCTTTCCCCACAGCCATAGCACCTAGGGCTGTATCCATTATTGCGGTCGCGAACTGTAGCTGCTGCAACCTCCCTGACGCGATGGGAACGATGATCCTGCCTTACTGCTTCAACCTCCAGTGCATGGGCCAAGGCTTCCTTGAGCGTCACGTGGTGTCCGAGCCTCACAGCAGCTCTGACTTCCAGGTCGCGGATGCCGTCGATAAATGTCTGCACCAGGTTCCCTTCAATGAGCGCAGGTACAGACCGGTATGCTTTTCGTACCAGCTTCTCCACCTCTAGAGCCCACTGCTGCAGGTTTTCGTTGATGCGCTGCACGCGATCTTTAAGCTGCGCGCGAAAGACGTGTTCCAGGTGAGCGTCGCCATATCTCGCCTCCAACGCCTCAAGGAGCTGCTCGTAGGTCACTTTCTTACCGAGAGCTTCCAACACAGTTGTGGCGGCGCTGTTTTTTTTTTTTTTTTTTTTTTTTATAGAAGAGGGGGCAAACGAGCATGTGGCTCACCTGATGGTGGTAAATTATTCCACAGAGAGGTTGTACGCGGAAGAAAACTCCTTTTGAAACGTACAGTGGTGGACCGCCAAGCATCCAGATGGTGTGGATGGTATCGGGACGTTTGCCGTGTAGTGCGTTCACGAAATTTGGCGGCTGGGATTAATCCGAACAATTCCTCAGAGCACTCCCCGTGATAGATGCGATAAAATACGCAAAGAGATGCAACATCTCTTCGCAGCGCCAGTGAATCGAGCCGATCGGAAAGCACTCGGTCGTCGACGATTCGAGCCGCTCTGCGTTGGATGCGGTCAAGTGGAAGGAGCTGGTACTGGGGAGCCCCAGCCCAGAGATGGGAACAGTATTCCATGAGCGGCCGAACCTGCGCCTTGTAAAGTTGCAGGCGGTGTGCCGGCATGAAATACTGTCCCGCTCTGCTGAGCACGCCAAGCTTTTTAGAGGCCAATTTGGCCTTCCCTTCCAAGTGACCACGAAACTGCACGTCACTCGATATGTCGACGCCGAGGATTCCGATACTGGCTGAGGCAACAAGGGGAGTGCCTTGAAACTGAGGGGATACGACAAAGGGGTTCTTTTTAGCGGTTAACGCGCAAACTTGTGTCTTCTGGGGGTTAAACTGGACTAGATTTAGTCGCCCCCAATCCGAGACTCTGTCCAGCAGAGACTCGACTTCAGACACAAGTTTGTCCCGGCACTCAGAGACGTTTTCCCGAGAAATATTTGCTCGGCCGGTGTAAAGAGCATCACCAGTGCTGTCATCTGCATAGCAATGAATGCTACGGGTTTGCAACATATCATTGATATGCAGAAGAAACAGCGTTGGCGATAGCACGCAGCCCTGTGGAACACCAGCATTAATAAGCTTGCAATCGGAGCTTGCACCGTCTACAACGACCTTGATGCTCCGATCTGCAAGAAAACTGGTGATCCAATCGCACAATTTCCCGGGAAGCCCATAGGAAGGGAGCTTCGAAAGAAGCGCTTTGTGCCAAACCCGATCGAAGGCCTTCGCAATGTCCAAACTAACGGCCAATGCCTCCCCCTTGGACTCTACTGCCTCCGCCCATCTGTGAGTTAGGTAGACCAGAAGATCACCAGCTGACCTACCACGGCGAAAACCGTATTGGCGGTCACTAATCAGCTGGTGATCCTCAAGGTACCTCATGAGCTGGCAGTTTACAATGGACTCCATTGTTTTGGAGAACAAGGAGGTGATGGCGATAGGCCGGTAGTTAGACGGGTCTGAGCGGTCGCCTTTTTTAGGGATCGGGTGGACGAAAGCCGTCTTCCATGATTTTGGGACTACGCCTAGGGAGTAGGAGTACCGGAAAAGACGCGTTAAAACCGGTGCCAACTCTGGAGCACACGTCCTCAGCACAATTGGGGGGATTCCATCAGGCCCACTCGACTTATGGATGTCCAGGGAGAGGAGTGCTTTGCGAACCGAGCGCTGAGTGAAGTGCACTTCCGGCATGGAGCACTCACACCGCGGGATGGTCGGCGGCGTACTCCCCCCGTCATCGAGAGTCGAGTTAGACGCAAAGAAAGAGCCTAGAAGATCGGCTTTCTCCTTTGCGGTGTGGGCCAGTGAGTCGTCCTCCCTGTGCAGAGATGGAAGAGATGGCTGACAGAAATTCCCCTGGACAGCCTTGGCGAGAGACCAGAATGCACGGGTTCCAGAAGGAAGACGAACTAGTCTCTCGCCAATTCTGCCTATGTGCTCTGACTTTGCCTTGGCAATGACTCTTTTGAAGGACCTAGAGGCGGAATTATACTTCTTTTTTAGAGCGCTGGTGTTTACATCCCTGGACGCTGATGCGTCAGCCCAGGCTTGGTAGCACTCCTGCTTATAGCATGATGCTATTTTACAGGAGCGACCAAACCATGGCTGAGATTTGCCTCCAATGGGCACCACAGAGGAAGGAATAAAAAGTTCCATACCCTGAAGTACCACATCAGCGACAGAATCCGCAACAACGTTGGGATCATCCGGCGAGAAGCAAACCCGCCCCCCAAGGGTAGGATGCAAAGAAAGACCGCATCCCATCCCAATCGGCTGACCTATAGTGCCAAACACGGCGGCAGCCTGCAGAATGCAACCGCGATTTCAGCGTGAGTGGCACCACACTCCGGACAAGACAATGGTCCGAGGAGCCTAAAGGGGCGTCGACGGAAATCTGATATCCGTCCGGGTGAGAGGTCAGCAGAAGGTCCAACAGGGAAGGTGCATGATCCTCCACATCTGGAATCCGCGTAGGCGAAGTAACCAGTTGTGTCAGACCATATGCCAAGGCAAAATCATGAACAGATCTCCCCGCATGATCGGTTAAACGTGAACCGAGCCATTCGGCGTGATGGGCGTTGAAGTCGCCGAGGATCACGATCTCTGCGGAGGGGATCTGCTGTAGCAACGAATCTGCAGCCATTTGGACGTGGTCGAAGAGTCGGTCTGTTTCGGCATTACCGCTATGGGACCTATAGAGGCACCCGTAGACGCGCGGATGGTCGTCGCTATCTACGCGTAGCCAAAGGATGGACAGGTCCGAACCTTCAAGTCTGCCGAGGCGTCGAGAACAGATGTCCTCTCTGACGTAAACGCAAACTCCAGCCCGAGGCACAAAGGAGTGTTCCAGTTTGTACCCCGGGCAGGAGAGATACGAGACATCAGCCGGAGAGGACACCTGCGTCTCGGTCAGAAAGAGCAGAGCCGGCCTCGCCGTCTCGAGATGGTAGTGGACGGCGTTTAGGTTAGAGTGAAGTCCCCTGATATTGCAGAAATTCACGGACAGCGTGGCAGGGGTCGCCTTGGTCTTGTTGCTCCGTTTGCCCCGAGCAGTTTTAGTCTTGAGCGGAATATTGCCCCCCCCCAGAATACGCGGGGCAGCCTGAGCACCCACGCTCAGAAGTGGAGAAACATGGTCGTGGATGCTCAGCGAGGGATTCTCCAGGGGTGCTGGTACCCTCCTGGGGTAGTCTATCATTTAATTCCGCTACCATGTTGATGGGGGGGGGGGATTTGGGCCTCCGGCCACCTGCACTCACCAGACGAAACGCGGAAGCGGAGCTTCCACTTCACGCCGGTATTCTGTGAGGTCGTGGTACCACCCCGGTTTGAGCCGGCCCATACGTGCGACAGCAAAGCTGCCGCGTGGCTCTACCACTGTTGTCGCGCCGCAAGCGAAACAAACCGAAGCCTCACAATCACGCTATCAAAATTCCGAAGCATAAACAGTATTTATAGAACTACTTCGGCCACACAGTTAAGGCTTGGTCGCGCAGGTCTAAGGTGAGTGCAGTCATGGCCTGGCTTTTATTCCAGCCGTTTGCCTCCATGAAGGCCTCGAACTGGATTTTGTAGGCCGACCAGGAAGAAGTCCCGTCGAACGGCGGCACTTTGAATCCACGTAGTGAAGGTGCTGTAGCTACTACGGGAGCTGTAGTTCCATCCCCAAGTTTGAGGTCGTTCAGCGTTTTCTGCACGTCAGCCATCACGTTGTAACCCGATTGTTCACTTGGTCGATTCGGGTTTCAGATTTCTCAATTCGGGTTTCAGCTTCTGACAGGCGGTTGTCATGTTGAGCAACCCTATCCTTCACCTCCTTCATCTCCTTCCCGAAGGTAGCGTGAAGGTCCTTCATAAGGAGCATCTGCTCTTCCAACCGACGTGCCTGTTCCTCTTGTCGGCGGGTATGTTCACTCTGTCCGCCCCGCAGCTGCTCTTCCAACCGACGGGCCTGTTCCTCCTGCTGCTCTTTCAACTGACGGACCTGTTCCTCCTGTCGGCGAGCCTGTTCCTCCTGTAGGCGAGCCTGCTCCTGCAGCATCACCATCAGAACACCCAAGTCAGGTAAAATCGGCATAATTGTATCCCACTTCTGACACCAATTGTTACGAGCTTGAGGTTCGTGACAATAAAAACTGCCGATTGAATTACCAAAATTTACACTTTAATTCACTTTACACTAATTAACACTTAAAACACTAATAATTAACCACACTGATTCACTTTATTTCGCTCCGAAGCTTCGCTTGTCTCGCCAAATTCAATACTTGATGGCGCTGTCGGTTGAAAGATTAGTGATGTCATTTTCTGGAAAGCTCTCCTCGCTCTTATACCCGACACAGATGGCGCTAGTGCCAGACGTCAACTTAGGCGCGCAACAATAATAAACTACGTTTTACTACATCTTTGAGGTATTTATAATTTGTTTTTATTACAGATGATGTTTAGGCTTCTTCTGGTGCTGGCATCAGCTGTGGCGTACCCGCAGACTACTACGATAGACCCAAGTGTTTTAGCTGATATCTTCGGCACTCCAGCGACATCTAAAACTCCCGGACTTGAGGACGTAAGTGAATTTTCATACTATCCCTGTTAAGTCCTCTCGGCGAGAGTTGGTAAAATAAGACTTCAATATAAATAAAATGAGAACATCATCAATATAGTCGAAGTCAATTAAATACGCATTATTAAGGATAACTTTAAAACTTACTAGTCAGATCTCGATCAATTTTATATGGGATCACATGAGAAGCATCAGCTTTCAAATAAAAAAAGAATAATCAAAATCAAAATGTAGATGCACTGTGCCAAAAGGTGAACCGTCACCTGGAAAAATGTTTTGAGGTAACACACAAAAAAAAACAGTTGAATAGCGTTCTTGAATTTGAAAAAAGGAGGAGGTCTCCTTTTTTTGAAGTCGGTTAAAAACAAAAGTAGGGTTTATAATCTCTGTAGAAATTGTGGTCCGCTAATTATTTTTGCTGATATATTATAAAAGAGCCGCCGCTTCGACTCGTTCGTTCAGATCGTGCTTGACAAAAGCTGCGCTGGTCACTGGTAATTTAATGTCTATCATGTACAAGATCTTTGCCATACGAGGGTGGATTGAAAAGTACTCGGCCTAACACAGATCCATTCAATTCTAAAAATCAAATCTACCCACATTATTTAGTTCAGTTCAGACTAGTTCATTGTGTGAAGTTCGAAACGTGTGCGATAATTAGTTGTGATTTTATAAATTTATTAACAAAGTAATCGGACATAATTTCCGCGAATGGAGCAAATCGAGCAGCGTGCCGTCATTAAGTACCTCCATAAGAAGGGGCTATCATCAAAAGCCATCCATGATGACATGGTCAGTACATTAGGCGATTGTGCTCTGTCATATTCATCCGTCAAAAAATGGATTGCAGAATTTAAGCGTGGTAGAGAGAGTGTGAAAGATGAACCCCGCTCTGGAAGGCCTTCGACGTCAACTACTGACGAAAATATTAAAAAAGTACTTGATTTAATAATGGGAGACCGCAGATTAAAAATTAGAGAGATAGCCGAGATTATAGGCATCTCTTATGAACGAACTCAAAACATCATTGTCAACGAGTTGGGTTTCCACAAGGTGTCTGCGAGGTGGGTTCCGCGACTGCTTTCAGTTGAACAAAAAAGGACGCGATTGACTATTTCACGCGACTGTTTGGAGTTATTTGAAGCCGATGCAGATGATTTTTTGAATCGTTTTGTTACTATGGACGAAACATGGGTTCATTACTGTACACCGGAAACAAAACAACAATCAAAACAGTGGAGAAGACCTGGTTCACCACCCCTAAAAAAGGCTAAGTCGATTTTGTCGGCAAATAAGGTGATGGCTTCAGTATTCTGGGACTCGAAATGTGTGATTATGATTGATTATCTTGAAAGGGGTCAGACTATAAACTCTGATTACTACTGCACCTTACTACGTCGTTTACGAGAGGAAATTAAAGAAAAACGTCGAGGAATGCTCAGAAGAAAAGTCCTGTTTCATCAAGATAACGCCCGTGTTCACACGTCAGTACAGTCAATGGCTGAAATTCACAACTGTGGCTTTGAACTGTTACCGCATCCGCCGTATTCACCTGATCTGGCACCATCAAACTTCTTTCTGTTCCCTAACCTAAAAAAGCACTTGGGAGGTCAAAGATTTTCGACAAATGACGAGGTCAAAGCAGCTGTAGACGCATATTTTGACTCTAAGGAAGAATCATTTTTTTTCAACGGTCTAAATGCTTGGAAGGGGAGGTGGCAAAAGTGTATTGAACTTGATGGTGATTATGTAGAAAAATAAAAATGTAACTGATTTAGTATGTGTTTATTTTCTTGGTTAGGCCGAGTACTTTTCAATCCACCCTCGTACATCGATGTATATGTACTACGCACTAGATTTCGCATTCCGAACACTCACTATGTTCAACTGAACTGTATTGAAATAATAATTTTCGCGCGTTTATATCAACTGCGCATGCGCGACTCTACTGTTCCCGCACATTTTTAGTAGCGCAGTATAGTGACATTTTTGTTTGGAATAGCTTCTCTAGAACGTAGTACATATAACTCAATGTTGCCATATTTGCCACCATTGCCAGGCGGCTGATATGTTTTTAATTGAGTTTTTTATCAGGAAGATGCTGTTGGCAATCTTTTGTTTACCTCTATCGCATCTTACGACACCCACGGAATCATTTGTGGTAGTTAATACTCATACTCATACACCGTTCCTACTCGAAAAATATCGCCCCTATGGTGATATGGCCAGCTGTAGGAGAGGCATATGTTAAGATGTGAACTTTTAACAGGTTATATTTAATAAATGATGAAAGAAAAATTTTACTTGTGGCGGCGTGGCGCTGTCGTCGCGTATCGAAGCCTCAATGGCGCTATCAAAGTTCCGAAGTAAAACAGTATATAGACGTGAAGGTAATATGGTCATCCGGTTAATATGGTCACTTTCTTATAAGTAAATATCTCCAGGATTATTTGCATAGAAGGCTATCTGATACGATATCTCTTCATCAGTCAATTAAATATTAAAGAGTCAAGAAGACGCAGCCGCAGCTTTATCGACGCCATTTTAATTTTTATCAGTTGATATTATAGTAAATATTTTAGTCGATTTTAGTATGGCGTAATGTAGTTAGTTAGTTTTTATTAAGTTAATTTTCGAAATATTCCTAATTATTGCCAAAGCTTATTTGCTATTTTTTTAATTAAAATATTAGTTATAGTATACGACTTTGTTTTTTTATGTAATCAATCCTAATCGTAGTTAGGGCAACAAAGTTTTATATTATGACCATATTATCCTCATCTACCTTTTATAAAATAGCACCAAACTAACATTGAATGGAATTGAATGAATGTCATTTTTATATTAACATTAAAAGTAGAATTTTTTGACCCTTTGAAAGAATACCACAACAACTTTTATACGTGGTAGAGCCACGCTGCAGCTTTACGGTTGCACGAATGAGCCCCTTGTTTACTGGAAACGTGGCATTCTATCCTAGTCCTCAGGGATGACAACGCATCTGCGTTTTGATTCTTAATCGAGGACAAATATAGATGTCTATGGACCACAGCATCCACTTACAATCATGTGGACTGTTTGCTCGTTTGTCACTCTTATTCTATAAAAAAAACAAGTACACAAGCTTAGTTTTACGAAAGCACATCGACGTTTCATTCCATTCTTATAAGAATGGTTTGGCTCCACTGCGGAATGGCAGCACTCCCATAGAATACCAGCGTAAAATAGCAGCTTCATGCTGCATTTCGCATGGTCAGTGTAGAAAACTGGGCGTGACATTCCATCTTAGCCCCAGAGTTAGCACAATGCATCTACATATTGATTCTTAATCGATGATAGATGTCTATGGATTATAACATCCTATCAGGTGGACTGTGTGTGAAAAAAAAGTAGATAACTAAGTTGCTACACTATCCGTTGACCATAAGGTGGGTTGTGTGCTATTAAAAAAAATAATTTCCAGATTACAGTGCGACCGACAGACAGCACGTCGACATTCGTCGACCCTAATGGAGACGCATGCAAATGTGTTCCTTATTACTTGTGCGATGCGGACTTAAACGCTGTAAATGCGTACAACGAGTCGGTGACCGGCGCTTTTAGATTGGATATCAGGTAATTTGATTGACGTCATAACATAACATCCAGATTCCAGATCCAGAGTACCAACAGATCCCTCAGCCTTCCTGAGAACATCTCGAAATAATATAAACCGTGCTTGTACCAGCCAACTCCACTGCCCAGCGTGGCAAATATAACAA